>JAVQKC010040105.1:0-33346 GCA_036025475.1 Philypnodon macrostomus
ACTCATTTGAAAAATATTGTTTGGAGTGACAATTAAATTTTTCACAAAAGAGGAGGCCCCGGGGAAGACCCAGAACACGCTGGAGGGACCATGTCTCTCGGCTGGCCTGGGAACGCCTCAGGATTCCTCCGGAATAGCTGGAGGAAGTGTCTGGGGAGAGGGAAGTCTGGATGTCCCTGCTTAGACCCGGCCCCGGAAAAGCGGAAGAATATGGATGGATGGATGGACTGTGTAATCTGCCCCACCCATAAACAGATGCCATGATAAAAAGAGATGTCTTATTTATAAAGTGTGACTTCCTTTGTTTTTTCACCTGTCAGTGGTCATAAATGTCTCACTTTTGCAACCAATATATGACTTCTTGAACAAATTATGCAACATCCTGCCCAAAATATATTTAACAGAACATTATATTATCCAGAATGCTCACCAGGCAGAGTCAGTTTGTACATGCAGTGCTGTAAATGTGAACCATGCAAAGAGAGCTGCAGTAAAATTCAAACATCCTTCGGCAGCTTGTCTCATTGATTCATGTTGGGCCTAAATGTCAGCAGCAGCGGGGCAGAAGACCCAGCTGAACCCCCTGAGAGCGGGGTGATGGAGGCTAAAGGCACTTCTCTATACCAGGATCATCTCAAAATAGATCACTCTGCAGCAGTCAAAGGACAAGACACCATTGATCGTACTGGACTAACTGAAACATACATAAAAGTGTGATTTACAAGTCTAATAACAAATGTATGCACATATGGATAGTATGGTGTAACTGAGCCAATGGCAAACCTATGATTCTGTAAAATTGGAACACAATAAATAAAGGAAAGTGTGTTAGGATGGGACACAATGGGACAAATTTCAATTTCAAAATGTGGGACACAGCCTCAAACTGTGAGATTTGTTGGGCAATTCCACTCAAAGTCAATTCATCCCAGTTAAATTGCAGAAGTTTCACTCACTGGTCACTGTATTTGGTAGGCCCTGTACCTAATAAAGTGGCTTCTTCAGTGGTTTGGTTTGGTCTTCTGCTGCTGTTGCCCATTCATTTCAAATTGTTTTGAGCATTCAAAGATGCAGACCTTTTCAAAATAGCCCATTATCCTGCAGTCAGAGGACAAGGCAATATTGATTGCTGGACTAAACAGGACATGCATATTAGATACATAAAGAAAGTTCAAGGATTTACAATTCATGTCAAATAACCAATGGATGCAACACATATGAACTCTCCAGTTTCTCATATATAATGAATGACATTGGCCTAAAGGAGGCTACATAAATATCATGTCATCCTGCACTCGGTTTAGAATTATTGAGCGGTCATGTATTGATTTGGCGTCTTTGTTCGTACATTCGTGGCTAACTTCTGTGCTTTGATCACGGCCACGTTATGTTAAATCTACTTCAAAACAGTGGGACAATCGATGGATATCCCTCGTTACACTAATGATCATGAAATCAGCGTAATAGCACAGATGCTGGGGATTGATTTGAATCCGGTTCTGAAAGGGAGATGGTTTTAATATGTCTTAATCACGGCTGGAGATTGAGGCTGTAAATTGCTGGATGTGAATTGTGGACTAAATGGCAATGCAGACTGCTTAATGGTCGATTGTTGAATATGACATAATGTATGGATTAATGGCACTCTGCTGTATCGGTCCATTCACAATCGAATGTAAGAGATGATCTGCTGTATCGGTCCATTCACAATCGAATGTAAAGGAAAGAAATGGACTCCATGAACTTTACTAAGCACCACTGCCTTTATATATGAACCAAATATAGTCTCATTTAGACCCTAGCCCCCCATGTTTTCTGCAAACTATCAATTCTACCTCAATACATTTCTGTTGAAAACAAACACCTGGCTCAGATTCATAGTAAACCCACAACAAAATGTGAAAACTGCTCCAGAAATGGGCAGTGCCTGGTGGAGACAGAGGCTGGTGAAGGTTTGGGGTGAATGAGCCACGCTCTCAAACAAACTCCTGATTCACTACAGGTGTGCCTCTGAATGAGACAAGGGCCTATCAGAGCCTGAGGGACTGTGACATAGACATCCACATGACATATCTTTGACAAAGATGTTCATTTTGCTTCAAGGATTAGTTAAGCACGCATCTAAAGTGAGCAAATCATAGGCATTTACAGCCATATACATAAAATAAATACGCTGTTATGTGAGTGACACTGCACAGACTATAACAAAATGATCTTCTCTTGTGTGAACAAAAAGCAGGCCCCTTTTCTCTCAACGCGGTCCGTATCCATGTGTAAAAACTGCTCAAATATGGTTCTGTGTGTAACAGCAGCTCTACAAACAGGTGCAAGGTTCGTGCAGAGCCACTGTCCCACTCACTGTATGATAATGATGATACACTGAGCCCACTTCTGCTGAGTGGGATGAACATACCTCTGCAAACTCACTGATGCTCAGAGCAAGAGTGGAAATGAATACCAAAAAGTACATGGAAATTGGATTTAAAGTATTGTTAACTCAAAAAATCAATTGCTAAAGAAAACACTCTTGTTAAACTAGCCTTACATAAATGAGGAGTTACTGTTGACAATTGCACTCTAAAAAAGGTCAAAACATGGACTATGAGAGAGCTAAATGAAAGACTGTAAAACTGTAAGTCTAAATTTGGTCTAAACTAACTAAATCAGGACTAAACCTACCAACTAACCTGAGTATCATTAGAGAGAGCCAGTGTACACCAGTAGCACCTGTACCACAGTTTGAGAACCATGTCTGCTCTAATGGCAATTCATGAAGATTCACTAATGTTTAACTTCTTTAGCTGCTTGATGTGTGAAAGAGCATGAAGTGTGTGTGGGGGCTGGGAACTCATTAACATAGACTTTAGCTTTCTTCGTTTAGCTTCTGTGGAATGTGCCAAACAAAGGCTAATCAGGTGACTACGTATGGAAATGAATTTGTATATTTTTATATATTTATATATTTTTTAAATTTACAAACTTATAGGACCTTTGCAATAACTTTGACAATTCAATTCTAATAGAGAATGATTTTAAGACCATATTTAATAAAGACTTTTTATATTTCCTATGCTCACTCGCCCTCATGACATTCGTTTTGTCTATATCTCAATCCTCAAATTCATTTTACGCACGTTTAGTTGATAAATTCACTAGTACCCAAGCCTTTTACCGGGGCACGGTGGGTTTAAAGTTGCCGCTGGTGCCGTGGGCTCTGATTGGCCGAGCGGCTTCTTTCTTCCTCAGCCTCAGTCAGTCAGTCAGTAGAGCAGTGCCGCTGGAGAGCTCTCTCGTCGACCGCTGGCTCCAGCTAAAAGACGCGACAACTAAGCATTTATTTTCATTTTATTTATTGGTTTACGGTCGTGTTGTGATCTTAAAACAAGATGTAACTTGTTGGGATATCGTCGCGTATTCATGTATTTTAAAAGAGCCGGGAGTGAGTGCGCAAAGACGAGGAGAAGCCGAGCTCTTCTGGCGAATGGAAGTTATTGTTGTGCATTTGTTTTGACTATGTTATCCCCAAGTGAGTTTGGCTTCGGTCCGTCTGCTGTATTCACCGTTGAGTCTTGATTTTTTTGGATTTATAACCGACTAGTCTGCGGAAAACATCGAAGGAGGATTGTTCAAAGCGTTGCAAGCGTTTCCTACCAGCGAGCCGGGGATTTAAATCGTCATTTGCTGGTGCTCCGGGAGAGGCGAGAGTCAAAGAAAGAAATTCATGTGGCCATTCTCTGTAGAGCCGAACATTTTGGGGATTCCATAATGAGCAAGGAACGACCTAAGAGGAATATCATTCAAAAGAAATATGTAAGTACTGCATGTCGTCCGCTGGTTTAATTCGTTTTGATGAAAATGCTTGAACTTTGAAGGTTACCATGAGGCGGTATAGGGTGCTCTTTTTGGGTCACCGATGCTTATACGGTTTCGACTAGAAGTTCCCTCCATGTGGTTACAATTATATGCCTGTAGTTAAAGAGACAGCAGTGTTTATTCAGTGTCTGTGTTGCAGTTTTTCTTCGACAACGACATAGCATACATGGGAACATCGGGTGCTACCACATTTGGACTCGTTTTGACGCGTGTACGAGACGCATGCTGGGTTTAACCGAGAAATCGCTTTGAAACGTTTAAAAACACAACACCGGTGAAGTGTAGTTGGGGGGGAACCGCTTTTGTTCGCCCTTCATTCCCTTCCGATTCACAGCCGCGAAGAAGACGAGCCTGGCAGCCATGGCTCAGCTATTTCGGTTTCCATTTCGTCCCATGCTGCTCGTTTTTTATCAGCGCTTTAAACTCATAAGATACACACGTGAGGGCAATGTATGGCTTGAGCTTACGCAGTGCTTTGGTTTACCGCGTGTCTCGCAGTTGCACGTCTGTTTTTTGCCACTATCTGGGCTTCTAGACATGTTCACGGACTGTTGTGGGTCTTTAATTCCCCCATGCACGGAGCGGCGGAGAAAGGGGGTCATGCGATTCAGCACATTCGTTCAACTCCCAGCACTCACCGCGGACACTCTCCGGCCTGTTGTTATCCCACTGCCCCTCGGTATTAACGCCACTATGAATGACCAGACAGCCTCATTCTGAGCTCTTCGGGTGACCTCTGTGAACGAGCACAAATTGCCGCTGCAGCCTGGCCAGGGATAACTCTATTTTTTATTTTTTTTGCAATACTACGGGGGATTAGCTTACAAGCGTTTCAGGTCTCGTCTTCTGCTGGCTTTGAATTCATATTAAACCGGATTGACTATTACCAAAGGCACTGTTGGGGGATGATAGAGTGCTTTTTATATGGGACTATATGTTCAGTCGCATTGCAGGGGCTCATGTATGAAGACAAGAAGCAACCATTTTCTCCACACTGCGAGTTGAACTGGTGAATTTCATGCCTCGTTGGGATTTGCATAGGTTCAGGTCACTGTGTAGATTATTTGTGCTGCTCTACGAACGCAACAAAGGCCCCTAATCTCCCAAAGAGTAGCAGGCTGATATCACCCCACTAAGTTACGCGCTGTCGTTTTTTATGGAGACTTTACGAACGCCGGCCGGGTCCCTCTGCGTCTGGGCTTTTAAACTTTGTGTTTGAAGATTGTTGGTGTGAATTATCATCTTAGCCCTAATGGACACATTGTTGGGTTTAATTGCACGAGGCATATCATGTCTGCTCATGCTCCACAGCCAAAATCTGCACGCACGCCCTCTCCCTCCTCCTCCTCCTCCCACCTTTTCCAAAACTCCATGTGGTGGAGACGCTTTAAAATGTAGGGTACACACCTCATTTTGTAAAATGCAAGTCAAAGATTAGTCTATTCTTTCAGTAGTGCAACAAGTTAAAACCACTATAGACTCGAAAGCACATTTAAACTAGTGTCTGTCACCAGGAATGTTGCTTTTCCACATTTAGATGGTGTTTATTTGAACCTGTACTCCCTACGTAACCTGCTTTGGCAAAATGAGTTACACAGGGATATGTAAAACTCATGTAAACGTCTTTAGTTTAGCTATATTTTAAGGTTTGCAAATTTATGCCTCATCAGCATTTTTTTTACACATCAAACCACTTAAAAGCTGACCCACTGTTTCTGGTCATGTGAGTTAAATGATTATTGTGTTGTGTTTTTTTCAATTGGAAACAAAAGTTTTCTAATGCCTTGCCAAGCCAGTTGTAAAGCCTCTTTTTAGCTCGAGGAAAGAGGATGTGCTGTGGCAGTAATGACTAACTGAAACCAGTACCCGCTGTACGGACCAAACAATGATGACTAACAACGTCACTCCAAAATTAGAAGGGTTTTTATTGAATCTATTCATAAGAGTTTAGTATAATTGGACCCGGAGATCGTCAGGAGTGAGGGGGGAGGCTCCATGTGCTCGGCTGCTGTGTGTTTGTGTGCACATGTGTGTCACATCTGTCATATGTTTTCAGCAGCTGCACCTCATGTTGAAGGTCGGGCCAGGATCAACTCTGACTTTAAAAAAGTGGGTTTTTACAACAACCCAAAGCAACGCCCCCCTCAGGCTTTAGAGCCGGACTCTTGGCCCCCTCCCCCTCTCTGCCCCCTGCCTTAATTAGCGTAAGACAATTATACATGCTTGGCTTAACCATTTCCCCTGAAACACAGCCCACCTCCTTCTACGAAAGCAAACATATGATATGTGAAGACTGTGTATTTAGCCACTCGCACATCTCCTTAAAAAGTTAAGTCAATACAAATACGTTTAACCAATCCTTGACTTTTCATTCATTCTGAAGAGGCTTTGCACATTACTTTAAATGATTAGTAGTTTGTTTCTGATGCTAGTTTCTAGATGTGTTTCTCAGTTATTTGTCTTCCATCAGTGGATGGTTGACAGTGTAATGACTGAAGTAGTGAGTGCTAATGTGGGGCTGTGTCCTATCTAACGAAACATGACACACACTGTGCATGTTTGTAAATGCGTCGCTTGAGCCGTCGAGTGCAGCTCAGTGCAGCCAGGGCCATTTTGTGCCGAGTCTGCTCTTCCTGTAGGCCCCAGCTGGGGCTAGGCCTCCATTCAAAGGCTTGCGTGTGTGCGTGCGCATGTTTGTGTGTGTGCACGCCTGGTGTGTGGGACAAGCACAGCTGCTGCAGGGGCCTTTACAAATGTAAAGAGGCTGTCAGTGTTTGTTTCATCAGCCCCACAACTGATGAGGGCCAAGTTGAAAATCCATTGCACGAGTGTGTGCGCTGAGCGTGCACAAAAAGAGGAAACAAAAATAGAGGCTGCCCCAGCTCCTTCTCCCTCCGTACCCCCCAAACTCACGCCGTCCAAGTGAAATGTGGGCCTCATGTCCTCACGCCGTCAAAGTGAAATGTGGGCCTCATGTCGGCCCGTGAAGAGAGGGTCGGGGGTGGGTTTTACCGTGCCTCTGCCTCAATGCGCTTCATTTAACCTTATGTTTCAATGCAAATTCTTCTTTCATATGCACCCATCTCGTCACGTGTGCAACATGGCAGGGTGCACTTTGTAACCTTTAGTCACTATGGCTACTGCACAGTGCACACACTGCACACACAAGTGAGGAGCAGAAGCTGTGGTTTACGGCCTATAAATGTGCCTACCTCATGGTTACATGTAGCGCTTTTAAGGAGGATGGTCAAAAATAGAAATACTCATCCATTGTGTTGTCTATGTAATCAAACGGCTCTGATTACATGTCGTGAGGAATTGTTGGGCATCCTGTTTTACAAGTATGTACCCGAAGCCGGTGCCTAGACATGTGGCACAGTTTACACTCTGAGCTTTAGGTGGGTGTACGTCAGCAGACTTCTGTTAACGGTTGCATAGAGGAAGTGATGGTTCTCACGCTGGAGGCCCACTCAAACTCAATGATTCTGAGGTAAATACTAAAGCTTTTAATTTAGCTCTCATTTATTCTTGTTGGACTAAAATAAGGAGAGATGGGGGAGTTGCATTTTCCAAAGTGAATTCCACTTTGCTGCATCATTACAGGCACCATGTGAGTTACTGCCTCAACTCGAATGTGTGAGAAATGCTACACAGCCAAATGTACTGCTTCTTAACCATTAATTCCTCTACAAAGCTGTCAAATAATGTATGTGGTACTGGTGTTGGTCCTTCATTTGTGTGTATATACTTCAATGTATTTTGTTCCTCTGACGTCACTATATTTATTTTTTTATTTTCCCTACTTCCTGGTGCATTATTATGTCACTCAGTGGCTGTTATGCAATCTAACCTTTTGTCTTATCAGCTGTTGGCTTGGAGCTCTGTGCTGGCACCGGTGTACAGCCAAAGGTCTTAAGGTGTGCACCTGCAGTCAGTCAGTAGGTGAGAGACTAGCGTGGAGATATCCGTGTATGTGGCTATTGACACGAGATCTGACACAAACTTGGATCTGACACCAGATGCACTGTAAAAAGTAATTGCCCGCTTCCTGGTTAGAGTGTTCTTGCATGTTCATCACATTTAAACTGTTCAGATCATCAAAAACATTTAATATTAAATAATTAAAAGTACTAAAACATATTGAAAAACACAATGCAGTTTCAATTTTTCAAGTGAATCTAAACCTTTCTGGTCTTATGTGAAAAATAAATAAATGTAACTCTTAAGTAAAGTCATTTTAACAACATATACTAGACACACAGAGTTGGTGAGGGTTGACTTTTTGATATTTTTATTTGATTGCAAAATACCCCAAAAATGTATCCCTAACTTTTTGTGACTATAATATAAAAACTTTTCAATGTGAAAAATATGCAGAAATATTAGAAACCATGACGCAAGCAATGATCAATTTTAATTTCATTGTGGGCTTGTGTTGTTATCGTGGGCTTGTGTTGTTATCGTGGGCTTGTGTGGGTATCGTGGGCTTGTGTGTGGAGGTGTGTTTTGCAGCATATGTCACGAGTTGGATCCCAGGCGATGGTTGGACACGGTACAGTGTTGAGTGGCCAGGTCCGGGTCTCGCTGGTGAATCTATGGTGCATGTGTGTCAGGCTTTCCACACTAGTCCCCTCGTGCACGTCTTCATTCTGCTGAGTGATTTATACCCTTCTCCTGCTTCTCCCGGGGCTCTGGACAGAGATGGGAGGAGGGGGGGGGGGGCGACAGCTGGTCGGGCACAGAGAGGCGACGTGTGCGTTTTTGGACACGCATGCATTATCTGGTGTTTGTGTGTGTGCGAGTGGCTGCTACTGCTGCTTATCCATCCAGGATCCCTGTGAAGCTGTATCAACACTTTGGCTTTGTCTTTACTTTGGCCTTGCATAGAAGTCACCCAGCATACAGTTGAATAGAAGAGTGGTAGATTGAAGTGGCTCATAATAAAGATCCATTTCAAGTCAGCAGTTTGTAGAGATTACTAGTCATTGACAGTTTTGCACACTACCTTCAGTAAAATGAATGACATTAGGGTTAGGCGAAATGACCTTGAGTTCACGGTTTAAAAATGATGTTATATTTGAATTCTTATGTAATGACCAAAATAAAATGTACAGTGAAACGTATACAGTACAGGAGCTAAACAAACAACACTTTTACCATTTTATAACAAAAATCATAACGCACTGTATGAGGAAAAAATCTAATTGGCTCAAATTGTACATTACCCAGTTTTCAAAACAGCTTTAATGTGCTGTTGTCAAGTTCATTTTTAATCCTATCCTCTCGTTTTCCTCTGAGCTCCATACATCTGACATTGTTATTGTTGTCTCTGTTGTTTTTTTTAAATTACTTAAACTCAAGCTTAATCTGGCATTATCTTTTAATGCCCATTACGTCCATCTCTCCCTGCACCTTCTGACCGCTCGTGCCTCTCTGCTCTTCATCTGCTGCTACATCAGTTTAATAAACACTCTGTCCATCCTCATCCTCTGGTCAATCCCATCTGATCCCCTATTGTGACACAGTCGTCTTTACACGTCCACAGAATTAGGCCTCGGGGGATGAAGCAACGGAGCTAAGTCCGAGTTATTGATTTTCCATTTCTCTCTCTCTCTCTTCTTCCTGCGTGGAATAGCACAGCTTCTCTTTCAAACATATTACAGTAACAGTCAGTCGTCGACCACCGTTTTCTGTTGAAGTCTTTGCATGCGGGCGCTACAGGTGAATATGAAAAATGTCACGGTATTTATTTTAGTGTGAATGCCGATATGTTAAAAAAAAGCAAACTGGCCCACAATTACATTTTCCCAGTCCCATTACGTTTCCCCCCTCACTCGGCAGATATTATTTGCTGTACTTTCTGTGTTTACATCTCTCACAATAATCTATGAATCATTCTTTTTATGATGGAGCCGTTTGTTTCCTCCTTCTGCTAACAAGTCACTAGCCACTCTATTCAGATCCACTTTGGCACATGCAGCGCTGCCTTGGCCCATGAACCAGTCTCTCATTTAATCTCTCATAAAGATACTTTTTTTCTGATGATCATTTAAAAGTATTTCACAATTATCCTTCTCTTTCAGTCATTTCTTCCGGTTGCATATAGCCGAGGAACTGTGACCTTCCTTCTGTTAAAGAGCTCTTCAGTGCAGTCACATTCAGAGCATTTGGTCTTTATCAGTGAGGCTTAAATTCAGAATGGCAGCAGCACACACCCCATCCCCCAACACAACGAGGCAGTGGCAAAGTGGGACCAAAACTGTTTTTAGCTCAGTCATCATAACTAGATCTTATAAAATCAGTTGTTTTAGATCAGGTTGAATACAGTAATATACTTAGTTTTATACTTCACATAATCTTAATCTGAGGATGCACCGATATGACATTTCTTGGCTGATACCGATGCTAATATTTTGTAAACGTCTTTTGAAACTCTACATCTATAGAAATAAAGGCTTTAAATGTATTTATTGATCCAGAAATATTAGTTTTACTTCATTTTGACACTGTAAATTTTGACTTTTGGAATGGGCTTTTCTTTCTCTGACCAGCAGATTAACATCAGTCGTCTGTACAGGCCGATACTGATATGAGTCAAAATGGTAAACATTGGCTGATACCGATGTTGAGCCGATATATCTGTGCATCACCATCGTAATCCCTTTATATTGTTAAATGAGGTTGCAAAATGTTGTGGTGACGTTTTGTTTGACATACATTGCATTGTACCATTTAGCTTCTGTTATAATTATTACTATTTATAAGATAACTTTGAAAATAAATGCCGGTGGATTTCATAAACAGTCTCGTGTTCTATTGAAGATTTTGATGCTCGAAAAACACATTGTATGAAACTGCAGCTGAATGATGATTATAACCAGAAATCTGCAAGTAGCAATTAGTCATTCTGAGCTTGATGGAATGATTTTACATTTGGGTGAAATAAAGTACTAAATGCACACCTCAATACAGACTTCATTTATGTTGACTGGGGGTAGTGCTGTGTTGCTTGCACAGTCAGATGTGCTGTTTCATGCTAGGAGGAGGAGGGGGGGGGGGGGGGTCTTGTGGCTGTAAAAGGGTGAATAAACGTTTTTATTTGATTTGTTGTAGGTCAATATATTGTAGTCATTCTGCACGTCCTATACGGCCCCATCTTCCTCCAGCTGAAGCCACGAGAAACACATTACATCCCCCCAACATCTCGTCTCGTAATAGAATACACGGTAGATTTTTTTTCTCTCGCCTCCTCCCGCTCCACTCATTCACTCTATTACTCAGCGCTGGTACAAAGAGGCGTCAGGAGCTTTCTGTGGGATACGGCAGGACACGCTGAGAAAGGAAGGAAGACGATGTATACTGTCTGTAGAGGTGGAGCCATTTAGCAATCCGCACGACCTATGCTCATGTTTTCACTCTTAAAGGGATCCTATTAGGCATTTTGCATTATACCTTTCTATAATTTCTGAAACTGTCTGCCACTTCATGTCTTTGCTCTGCTGAAAAAGCTCAGATTAAGTGCATTCCTCTTTTAGGCCCTCGTTCCCCCTTCTGGCCCTAATACAGCCAATTCAAATAATCAATGGTATCTGTGTTTTCAGCTCCTGAGAAAGTCAACGGCTTAGCACTAGTATGACATGCTTGAAAGCCCAGTAAAGTTACCATAATAGAGCCCCTTTTTAAATATGTCTCTCTATATGTGTTTATGTATGATAATCATGTACTCAACAGATCAAAATACTTTGACTTGATTAGCTTGTTGGCGGTTTTTCAACCTTTCTTGGTTGCTGTTTCACATGCTTTTAGTCATTTTTGTTTTGATACGGTTTGCCAAAGGAAACTCTGGAATCCTTTTTGGTTTGATCTTACACAGCTGTGGGATTTTAACCCCCACCCTTCCCCCACTTTCATACACACGCCACCCCCCCAAAACACTCATAATCTGGCCCTCTGGGGTTGTCATTCTCCGCTTTGGTAATGCCTGCTGTAATGTTTTGGCAGAAGTTGAATTTAAAGAGCTCGGGACATGTTTGTTATAGTTTGCGGACCTTTTCATGAGGCATTTTTAGTCATTGTTCACTGTATCTTTTAATCTCTCTTCTTTTAATGTTTTATGGCACAGTTGGGATACTCTTTTTCAATATTGTAAAAATGATGCACAATAGAAAAGAGTATGCATAGAAAAGCGCAGAAATATTGATTGAATCTTTTTTTGCCTATTGATTTTTTTCTTTTTAGCTAAAGGTGCTTTTCAAGTTTCCCCATTGGGACAATTCATGGGGGGAGGCAAAGGTATTGTTCCTTGTTTTTAACCTCTTCTCAATAGCGCGAAGGGGGGCTTTTTACACCCCACCCCCAGGCTGCGTGGTTTCCTCCGGGCCTCACAGCAGCAGAGCTAAAGTGCACGGCCCATTGAAGGAAGGGTGCCAGATTTTGGGTTGAATATCTGGCTGGACTCCCCCTGGCCCCGGATCAAACATCCCAAAGCCCGAGGGGTGTGAGGGAAGCCGAGAGCAGCGCCTGGAAATCCCAACCTGTGATTGTCCATGAGCTCACATCCAAAGAGAAAAGGAAACATGAAATTAAGATTATAGTGTTGAAAAGGACATCCAGTTTGAAAGTAAAAGACTGCCTCAAATCTACTTTGTGTTGTGATGACTTAGAAATTACAAGACTGGTGATAGGTCTGTTTGCTTTTTTTGAACAGGATTTGACAGAGCGCCAAGAAATAAAAAGATGCCTAACTGACGCAGACCTGGTGTTTGTGGTTGAACTTTATGATCGTCTATAGTCTATGTATAAAATCTATATTCTTTGTGTTTTTTTTCTGTGAACAGTGCTATTCTCTGAAACTGTAGGAGGTAGGGAATAAAAGAGTACAAGATTGTGCTAGTTAAAATAGCTGTAAATCAAATGTATAAACAAGGAACCAAACCAAGACCAAACCAACTGTCTTTTGCCTATATTTTTGCTGATATTGCGATCACAATACTAAACTACACACTCTCTGACATACTCTTATGCACAGTTAAAATGAGTCACATAACTTTTCCCACCTACCAAAATGGAAACTGGAGGTAACTATAATCCGTGAAACAACAGTAGGAAGTTACCATGGCGATAAGAGTAGACCCTATTTGTTGTGAAAGAGCGCAGACACATACTGGGGCTTTTACTTTCCACCCATAGGTTTCTATAGTAACTGGCATGCTCGGACGTTTTAGCAAGTCATGAAACAAAATGGAAGTCATATATTCTATTAAAGTGTTTAATTGGCATTTTTTGTTAATGTCTTAAAATGTAGATTCAGTAAGCAGTCTCTTTTTCTGCATAAATCGTAGATTTTGACCTATTTCTTCAGAGTAAAATGCATCATGATTGAAATTTCATTGAAGATGACTCATCAAGGCTGGAATTTCTTCTTACTCATATGATTTAGTCATTTGTTTCACATCTTTCCTATCTGCTGATTTGAGGAAGCGGTGCACTATTTATGTATTTTATTTATTATTTCATTCATTGTGGATATGTAGACACAATGTTTGCCTAATTTCTGATATTATTAAAGCACACATTCATCAACAAACCTTCCGTATTGTGGTTTTTAGGTGAACAAACAGTTTCCCGTCTGACACTTGTACACAATGAACTGTCTGCTCCAGTGTCTGTGGGGACCTACCTAGATTTATGTGTACTTTAGAAGAAAAAAAAAACTGTCATTCACCTGCTTTTGTGTTGCCACGGCAGCCCTCCCAAAAATCCACTCGGGACCATGACTGTCTGCATGGCTAGACACCAGCATGTGGGGAAAAACCAAATATACATAATGCAAGAACTATAAAAGCTAAACCTGGGCCAAACTATGACAAAAATTGAGATAGGGGACTAAACGTAGACTAAACCAGGACTGCAGCAGAGCTAAGCCAGGATGAGACCTGAGATGCACAAGACTAAACCAGATCTAAACAAGCACTTAAATATGGTCTAAATCCTAGTGATGCCCCTTCATTTCATCATGACATTTATAGCCTGTTCTGCTAAATTTCTGTTCTGTCCGGGGCTCCCTTTGAGGTCAATTACCAGAGCTGTGGCCCACACTGCAGTCTCTTTCTCCGGGTCGCTGGCTGCACTGACGCCATCTAATCGGACCTCATGCATCACCTTCATTCACTATCCCCACTGCACCCACGCTATTATTCACATCTTTCACACTCCAGAGCTCTTTCACTGTGGGCTTTCCCGCTTTTCACCACTAGGGCTGTACTTTATATTGTAAATGTATTGTCACCGTAATATCTGCACATGCAATATCACAACACAAGAAACTCAATTTAATACAATGATTGACTTTTTTGTTTTCCTTTAGTCTTCAATCTTGATTTGCTTCTTTTAGTGCTGGTTTAGCTCTGCTTTAGGATATGATTTACATTCATTATTAACCCTGAGTTTTCTGGTTTTGTTTAAATGTTCATTTATAAAATTACTTTATGGCAAAAATCATATCTCCATATTGCATGTTTTTCTCATATCGTGCAGTTCTTCTTTTTTTTTTACCCACAATTTGACTGTGTCTGTCTAAACCATGTCCTTCCTGTTCTACCCTTCACTGGCCTCCTTTAGACCTCAGAGACTTTACTATTGTGCACCAGTGCAAAGGTGTTATTGGGTGAACCATTGTGATTGTGTCCCAAGCTGCCAGGGTGAAAATTGGCTCTTAATTGGCTCTTGTCAGTCTTGTCTGTGCCAGCGGTGATGCCAGGGAATTGACTCCTAGGTGCGTTTGCGTGTAGTTCAAGTCCCTAAAGCAGGAGTCCCCAGGCTTAAGCCCTGGCTTTGTTTTATAACAGAGTCTGGCAGCAATGTAATCTGCACTAGTGCTAGACATAGACACAACATGAACCAGGGCTTTAGAAGGGGCTTACGATGGTTGGACACTGCAGACTGTAAAGAAATAGGCTTGTAACTGAAGTAAGTGTTAAGAAATGTATTTAAGTAGCAATGCTTTCAAAATGATTAACACCATTGTGAAGCCTATTGCCTTGACTTCCAATTAGCAACTGTCTTCACCTGGTTCACCTCCACAAACCCGATCTCAACACCTGTGTGTTTGTCCAAGATTGGCACAAAGAGACAGAAGGATGTTAGCAGCCTACAACAACTCATGAATAGGAGGTCTTTCAAAAATGTATAGTAGTGGACAGTTGAAGGCAAAGGTGTGGATTTCTGAACGCTTACTTTACATTTTGAACTGATAAAAATACACACATTTTGAAAGCTACATGTATGTATTCAAACCTACCCAGAACAGTGAACATCAAACATGCTTGTCTGCTATAATTCTGTAAAGTATCTTGGTAGACTAAGACTAATCCAAATGCCACATGTTTTATGATGTAAATTTGACCTTTTAAATGAACCGTCTTTTAAGCCAGAGTTGTAGAGTTACTCATTGGATCGCAGCCTGGCCTCTGCCTTTCTTTCCTGTCCTCTGTCATTGTGAAGGCTGCAGTGGCTTCTTCCACACACACGCACACACACACATGCACACACACACGCACAAACTGGTAATCTTATCTCACTGACAATCAGCATTAGCTCAGCCTGCCACTCATTAACCCTTTACCGGCTGCAGCACATGGTAGTTTTTCCTTTGTCCCCAGTGGCGTCCCAGCTCACGTTCGGGGGGGGGGCAGTTTGTGGCTTGAACTTTGAGCCGCCGAAAAGGGGGCCAAACGGAAATTGATTGATGGGTCGTATTCTCGCACAGGACTTGTCTGTCATCGTGGCACCGACACACTATGGCGCTTATCTACGTCCTGTCTCTTCCAGTGGGCCCATAATGGCCACTTTTTTAAGTAGACCTAAGTGACATACAGAGTGGGCTTCTGCTGCTGTTGCGCACCTGCTTCATGTTTTCTCATTTTGTGCGTTCAGAAATCTACCGATCTGATCTCATGTTTCCTTTTTTATGATCTCAAACTAGTCTCTCACCTCGGCCATAAACAAGTACCACTTAAACACATACAATTTACCCAAAAGTCCAATATTCATAACTTTGTGCCATTAGTATATCTTGGCCACACTGCTAGTCTATTGGTCTTGGCCATATTCTTGCACAGGACTTGTCTGTCATTGCACATTCAAGGCTGTTACCTGTGTCTCGCCTCCTCCTCCTGTCATCCCATAAAGAGGATGTTTAAATTTCAGCACACTCTTTCAGCAGAGACGAGCCAAGCGCATTCACAGCTTCTCACGACCGCCATAAAATCTGTCTCCAACTTCCCCTCCCTCACCCACCCGTCTCACTCCCACTCCCCTTTAATTTCACTCAGCTGCAATATCCTACCTCCAGCCCTGATTGTTGTTTTCTGAGAGCCCGAGCGCTGTTGTTGTAACATAATCATTTAGTCTCCCACCCGTGGTTCTGGCAAGCTGCATGCTGAAATCTACCCATTGCTCATTTTTTATGGGGAACGAATTTTTCTGTAGCTACTGTCCGCTCGTTTGCTTGTGCTTTTTTATGCTGTATTTATGACTCAATGGGAAAATCTGTCCTGAACACCGACGTGTTAAAGATGACTATGTTCTACTTTACATTAGATAGAGCCAAGACTTCATGGTGTAGATTTAATTGGCATGGCTAAAGTGGGTTGTGATTTTTTACTTAAAATATTGACTTTTTAGTGTCTCCCCACAGAGTTTTTTTCTCAGGTTACTGTTGGTTCTCTCCGGATACTATCTAAAGTTAAATGCTTCCTCCCACCAACCAAAGCTTTTTATATCCAAGTTGATAAATCTATATACTCTGTAGTGAATGAATGTGAGAGTGAATTGCTGTCAGCCAAGTGTTTGCTTCACAACTAACTGGACATCAACCAGCATCGAACCCACCTAAGGCACATAGTCAGATGTCACAAAACGTCATGCCTGTGGTTTTGAATGACTTTGAATGGCTCAATATATTGACTTTTTAGTGACACTGGCTTATCTGACATTCTTGCAGCTTTACCTTGTGAGCAGCACAACTATAGGAACAGATTATCTAAACCATTGTGTTGCTATTACAGGAAAATACAAGAGGTTGAAGAGGTCGGATAGAGTATATTCTTCGCCGGTTTGGACCCGTTGACCCTGAAAGAGACTAAAGGGATTCACTGGCGGCTAAGCTCATAACACATTATCTTGCTAGCGGTCAAGGAGGTAGCTCTGTTGTTTCGTCAGGCACACCTTGACCTGTGAACCTGGAGTTTTTCCATCCCTTTTCCTTATGGCACAAGACCACTGTTATCACGTCCACAGCACACGCTAAACCCCATTGATCACTCTGTTCACTTGTGTCACAGGCAGGGGCAATGTATGCGGGTGAACACTTATTGATTCAGCCGACCCGGCGCAGTGCAAGCCTGTTACATGACAGGGATCACATATTTATTGTTCAAGGCCCTGTTGACACTGTCGAGCTGTTAGCTTCGACATTCTCCAGTCATTCCTGTGGTCGCACACATGACGGAATTCAGAGCTTACTTTCCAGCCCTGTGCAGCTGTGAGAACTGTGGGGTTTCCAACAGTCCATATTTCCACAAGCAATTTTGCATAGGATTTCCTAGTTCTCTCTAGATTTGATTCGGCATGTTCTCCCCATGTTACTGTGGGTACTCTCCAAATACTCTGTCCATTATTATTCAAAGACATGCATATGTAATTTGACCATTAGTGTGTGTCTTTTGGCATATCATAGTGTTAAGCCTACAACTAACTACCCACGGTACCTAATTCCCAGAGATGCTGAAATTTTTACCCACAACCCCTAATGAGAATAAGCAGAAGTAAAGGAATTTCCTGAAACTTGAATGTTGATTTTTATAACTTTATTTTTTGGCAAAGACAATTTCTACTCCCTGAATCCAATCTCCATCATCAGTTACTCACCAACCCCAAAAACACTGCAGATGGGCTAACCAATGCTTTCTTTCAACTCAGCCATTGGAAGGGGAACATTTAATCGTGAGAACGTTGAAATTCTTCAGATCTGCAATATTACGTCACATCAGCGAGTGTCCATTTCTTTCTTGTTCTTATTCTCTGTTGCCTTTGCGTATCTCTCCGGTTCCCGAGGTGTTATCAATGCAGCTATTGTCAGGGCCGAAAGAGCAGAGGGGCTCCTGAGACCCCCGACAATGAGAACATGACTCTGCCTCTGTGGACTTCCTGTGTCTTGTATGAGCGATGCTTGAAGGTCTGCGATAAGACCCCTTGGAAACCACCTATCCCTCCTCCTGCGTATATTCACCTGTTTAGACGGCAGGTGTTTTTTTCGCCCAAAATATTGAACTCATTCAGCCGAGAATTTTCGACCCTGGCCAGCCAATTCAATTAACACTGCTGCAGCTGCATAGAAATGCTTCACCACTTGATGCATACAAACCGCTGACTGGAAATCACCTGAAATCCTTTTGTGCCTTTTTTGAACGAAGGTCACCCAAATGTAACTAATTTAAAATCTACCCTCTCAAGTTCTCATCCATTCAGAACTGGCATGACGAAAACAACCATTTTTTTATGTTATGGTGCCAGTATTAGCATTTACGGTTTATTTAAAAGATTTATTTACTGGAATGTATCAATATTAATTCAACCATATTTTACCATGACTCTTTACCTTGGTCTTTACTAAACATTTTTGGGCTAAGAAAGATGAGTCAATTGAGTCTTTGAATTCATTTTGGGCATTTCTACAGAGTATATTACATTTTACAACCCGTACGCGTCAGTTGCTGAGAAGGTCGGAGCCTCTGTGTACAAGATTACTCAAACATGCAGGAATCAAACGATACACCCTTATCTCCGAATTTATGTTTGGAAAATACTTGAATGAAGATGACTATGAAAGATGTTGTCACAAGATGATCACATGACACATTTACTACCCCTCATTCTTGCACCGTCACGCACATAAACGGACAAAATGGCTGCTCACGATCTGTCAGCGCCTGAAGCATTTACAGAAGGGGCCTCTTTTGTAGCCACAGGACAGAAAAGGGGGGCTTTGAGGTTAAGGGCGCCCTCCTGATCCAGACCTTTTGAGGTTTTCTTCGTGCGAACAGCATGAAGAGGAGTTTATGTTGTGCTCTGTGCATGCTTCACTGTGACAGTGGAGAAGTAGGTCAGTGAAGAGCCAGTTCACATATACACCTATACTAGGAAGGGAGTAGGAATTGGCTTTTTCCAACAGGAACTTGCTTGACCTCTCTACATCAGAGTGTTTGTGTGTGAGATGGATGAAGCCTGGCAGAGCTCTGGTGAATGTCGCTGCGAGCTACAGTCAGCAGTCATATGCAGACTGACAGCCAAGAGAGCCACATGAGGGGACAATGGGGAAAAAGGAAAAACCCTCTCTTTCAATAAGTATGAGGCTAGGGTACCACAAATTTAGAAAAACATGCATTTACTAACTTGAATATTGTGCTAATATACATGAATGATATGAATATGAATGGTGAGTGTTGGTGGACATTCGTAGTTTAATTATTTTAAAAGATGGTATGCAATGTACTAGTCAAAGCTGGGTTGAAATCACATGTTAAAGACAAAACCTAGGGCTAAACCAGGACTAAATCAATCAGGACTAAACTAGAACCAACCCACTAAACTCACTAAACTCCATGTGCAGCCCTACATGAAGCATTAAATGGGTTAGCATACATTGAGAGGATATACTGTACGAGAGTATAAGTGGACTAGTGGATTTTCTCCCAGCCACATGCTCATATCTCAGCATGCGGCTGTTGTTAGGGGATGAATGAAATGCTCCACCCCTTTACCCCCCATTAGCCAATCAGCTATCGTATTTCCTCCCCATCCCGCCATCTGATTGGTGGACTGTCAGAGCCTGTTGAATAAAATGGGATTGATGGGTAATCTGGGACCAGAGCAGGAGGAAGAGGCATTGTGGTTTAGCATAGGAAGAGAGTGACTGGATAGAAGTTGCTTTCATGTAAAGGGGACTAAAATAATCTTATCTTTTTTCATGGTATAGAATAGTTTTGAATAGAACAATGGTGGTTAAACTCATTTCCAGCACAGTTTGCACTTTGTAGCATCTGGATACAAATGTGACCCCACAGAGAATGACATTGTAAGATACGTTTCCTCTGTGCAGAAATATACTTTGCAAGATCACTTCTGGAGTCTTCTCAGCTCAGCGCATAAAGGACAAGTATATGAGTCCTGTGGAAGGGAGAGAAGAAGCCAGGGATGCAGTGGCTCCTCCTGGGTATTGTCATGGCTTTGGTTGGCTAATGGGAAGTGAAACCAGAGCCTCAGATTGCGCTGTAATGGCTCCTGTCCTTGGGTGTGTGTTGTACAGTATTCAGGATCCTTCTACAAACAGCCTTACAATTTGAATGAAATGTATTACAAAATGGGTTGACGTGAGAGCTATGGTTGGGCTAATTCTATTTAAGAGATTGACTTTGTGGACTAATGTAGATCCTTTAGTTTTTGTTGGAGATGTTGCCCCAACCACATGTGTTCTTGTACTATAAGATGCCTAAAGCTCCAAATGAATACAGATGAGTGGAGGGATCAGCACATGTTCAGATCAATGGTCTGCCCAATACAATAAAAACTGCTTCTCAGTATACCAGTTAACGTCAATACAGTATTGACTAGGAAACGCAGGCGATTTGCTGAAGCTCTTTCCATCTTTAGGTCAGGGGTACATGATCTGTCAATGTGTTTTCAATAACATATTTTCTGCTGGGTCAATTGAGTCGAGTTTAGCTGCTATGGCCTGGTTTAGTAGGTCTAACCTGTGAAGAGGTTTCCACTAAGCTGGGACATTGTGTAAAACGTACAATGTTCATGGGCTTTGAGAATTAACCTTGGCTAAAACGTTGTAGTGTGAAACATGAATTCATGAAACATACTTGTCTGTATCAAATATATAAAATGAAAAATAATGTAATATTTTGAATTTGATGAAAGAAACATGTTTAAAAAAATCTGAGGCATTGAAACAAAGATGGGGATAAAGTTTGTATTTTAATTTTACACTTTGTCTAAACTTTTTGCTAAGTTATGCAATGTCACACAATATAAGATTGTATATCATATGAAATTGTAACCGTAAAACAAGCTGATTCAGACCTGTACTGTATCACTTCTTTGGAAATTAAGCCTTTGTAACACATTTTGAAAAACACCATGGGTTTCTCCAGTTCGTCATCTTTCTGGAACATTTCCTCTAAAACTCACAACATTTGACAAAAATCCCCATGTTTTGAGAAATTCGAGAACCTCTTCTCTTGTCTTACAAAACAGTCTTGTCATTTTTGTCTTCCTGAGATGACTAGGCTGCCACAAGCCACGAACTTCCACAGCCCAAAGAGAAGAAAGTGTGCTGCTAAATCAAGTGCGATCTTTTAAGAACCTCCACAATCTCTTTTTCTTAAAAAAAAAAGAAAGAAGACAAAACCTTGAGGAATTAAAATGAGGAGTTAACGGTCCGGCAGCTCTGAATAAACCCAGAGGATAAACAGGCCCCAAGTTAATTATTCTGAACAGCAGGAGAGATGACTGGCACGCAAACATAAACAGGGTTGGGTGCAGGGCTTACCGCTGGGCCTCCTGTGGTTTGGTCACACACATAAGTACTTGGATGCCAGTCTGATTCAAAATGTTTTGTAAAAAGCAATTGAAAATGATCTGGGGCTGCATGGTATCAAGAATGAGTGACGAGTTGAGCATTGGGATGAAGGTACGATTCAATTCTTGCTTCTTGACATTGTAAAATTATGATGAAATGCTGGCTCTGGTTTAACTGGTTAATGCTGGGACCAAATCAGGAATAAATAATATAAATAAATAAATTGCCAGTATTCTACAGCCCTAGATGAAAAAATTTGTAAAAGCAATTTCATTTCATTCTTTGTTAGTTTTCTGATGCCTGAACAAGATACATTTCAGATAACTTTCCCCTTTCCTCCTCAGCTGCAATGATGGGAATGCATCATTGCATATTTCAGAGTTTCACTATGACGAGCCTCCATCTTTTGTGTACATCAAAAACCTAACATGGGAAAGTTTCAATGTCGTCATCTTTCCAAGAAATAGATGCATCAATAACCTTTAGCATTACGGCAATGCAGCTCTAAAAATTGAGATTGCACACACCTGGACACCAATTTGAGCATGGACCATGTCAAAATTATTATGAATACTTATCAAAATATCAACCACAAATCATGCCATTTGACTACATTGCTACTGTTTTGTATCTGACTTACTAACACATCCTGCCATCTGCCCCCATGTGATGCGTCTTTGATCCCACACAGCCACAGATGACAGAAGTCACAAGAGACTGCATGCTGTGTCTATACAGTGAACCACATTATTATAGCCTGTAGATGGTAATTTTAAATCCATGTTTGGTATTTGATGTGGAGTGACTGACAGTTGGTGGGTGTATGCGAGTGATGCTGGATTGAGTGTTGCTATATAGGTTGTATTTTTGAGACGCTGCGTTTCTGGTAATACACAGACACGGGCATGCCGGTCTGAAATATATGGGATTTTTACAGGTATTTTTAAAATATTTTAATTAATTATATATTTAATTATATTATGTTCAGTGAGTGGGGATTCTTGGTCATTAATGCTTTGTTGGTATAGGTCAGAGACTGGTTTGATATAATATAAAGGCAACACACAAACAAATGGTGACATCAGGGTTTGCAGAAGACAATCACTAACACACAAATTGATATAACATGAAGCAGCAGAAGACCAAGTACCTGGTGTACCCAATAAAGTGGCCAGGGAATGTGAATGTCATTTTTTAATCTAAATTTGTAAAACGTGTTAAATCCGAAGGCCCTTCCTGTGGGCAGTTTACAGTTTGACCTTGAGAATAGATTTGCTGCTCTTTATTCTATTCCTATAATTTCCCGAGGCAGGCCCTTTCTAGTGTGTGTGAGTGAATTCAGGACATATCTTTCCTGTCATGTATCATGTGTATGAGCCACAGTCGCACACATGTGGGTGGCTGGACGCCTTACAATGGCTTCAGTGTGCAGTCTCTCTCCCAACTGAGTCTATACTGTACTCTGCATTCCTGGATCACTCTGACAGGATCCGTCCTCCTCTTCACGCTGGGGTTTTTGTGGGAAAGCGGAGGACCTGAATACTGACTGATGGCAGATGGACTGGGACATTTACATGCAATGTTAAAAGTCCCACCAGTTGTATTGCACATAAATGATTCAGATATTTTCATGAAGAGCTTTAAAACGTGAAAATAAATCTGGCCACTTTATAAGGCAGACCCTGTAAGTGACCCTGAAGACCTTAGCTAGATTTTGGTACCAACTGATCAAAAGTTTCTGAAATACTTGGGCAGAAAATTCCTTTAAACCAAAAATTTTCTGATGCTGACTTGAACTGGCTTTTGAACGTGTATACAAAAACGAAATGCGTTGAAGTTCCACATTGAACATAACAATGTGGCCAGTGATTGTAATACTGGTGGTTGACTTGTTGCTGAGGCTATAGAGGAAAAACTCACTATGATTTTGCCTTGTAGCGGCAGACCGATTGTGCAGTGTCCAGAGGGCAGAGGGAGCAGGTGTGAGTGAACAGATGCACAGGGAGGAGGAGGCGGCTACAGGGCGATCAATGGACAGTCCCTAAATAACACATGTTACTCTCTACTGTGTGTGTGCACCCACCTCCTGTTTGTGTGTGTTGACCTCAGACTTGACCTCGGTTCAGCCTGGCCTCTGAAAGACCCACACAAGTCTCTGTAGGAAAAAAAAAAAATCTAGACACTATAAAATATGGTTTAACAAAGTAGAAGATAGCCTTAGTTCCTGTACAAAAAACAGCTTCTTGTTGGGAAGTTCCAGACTCCTACAATAATAGTCACCCACCCAGAGTTACATTTAAGGTTTGACTCCATAACTAAGCTTTTTAAAAACATCGGGATCTCATAATCATTATAAAATGTAGAAAGTGTTATCTTTTTCTCTGAGGCAGGTTTCTCAAGTTCAGCCGAATACTTGAATCTTGAGTTTCAACACTGTGAACACACAAACACACCTTAAGCCACATCATGACACAACCTTTCTTCACTGTTGACTTTCCTCCTACTCGTTGTGATTTTAAAATAGCTCTTCTTATCACAGACATGAATGATTGACTGTGCCGTGACCCTTTGTCTAAAATGGTTAGTATTAAGACTATGTGCAGAACTATATTGGAAATTTACATTTTTCTGCTCTGGTAAGAAACACCTGTCTTTACACGCCTTTAGGTTTTGCCTCTAAACAGTAATCCAGAGATCCTTGAGACTTGTGCAAAGTGGTGTTTGAGCAGTGCTTTTTAAGCCATCATCAAATGTCCCAAGTGTGCTTTTCTCTGATGAATTGTGTTCATTGGCACTTACACTCTGGCAGCTGTCCAACTTCAGTGTTCGCTCCAAGAGTTTAGATCACAGCAAGTCTGGTTTAATCACACAATCACAATGTCTGAGTTATTTGACATTAGGCAAATACAAAATGCAAAGTAGGGAAGAAACATCTCAAAACATACAAGTGACCACATTCTGCCTTCAAAAGTCATTTGGTTGAAGACTGCTCATATCTGTCTGTTCATGCTAATCCCAGACACAGTGATATAGCTCGTTTGTTGAGCTAAACCAGGTGAAGTTAACTAGCATCCAAGGGAGTCATTTTGAAAGAATTGCTTTTGCGCACTGTACATTATAGGTGTGTTTACTGGTAGCAAACACAGACAGAGCTTTCTTTTTATAGACACACAATTTGTGCACTTTTTTTGGAACTGCAGCCTGGCGTTTCCTCTCCAGAAAGCACCTCTTTTTAACAATGATGCTGACATGAAGAGTTATTGTGGGTACTGACTCAGACCTGGAGTCTGTGTGTTCTCCTCCTACCCCCCCCTCTCTCGCTCTCTTAGGGCCTTGCATCACCATCTGATTGTTTTAACTGGAGCGGGTCACTACATCAAGTCATCTGACACTGATTTGACTTGGCTAAGTGATTTCCTGCTCTGAGCCAAGGCCCATTTACTGCTCATTTGTGAAGAAGACATCGCTTTCTTTGTTGTGGTTTTTGAGTCATTTTCTTGAGACGGAAGCGAGGAAACCCCTGGAGGTGTTTCCCAGACCCTAAGTTATGATGTCATTGGAGCTTCCATGACGACGCTAAACAACAATACTAATGCACATTTGGTTTCCATTATAGCATTATGGTTAACAATAAGCAGGGGTGTTAGGTCGATTAAAGTGTGGCTCCAGCCTCCCTCAAATGTTCCCAAGATCTGAACGAAAGTGACAGAACCAGGTCTAAATCAGGACTAAACCAAGACTCAACAAGAGAATGGTGCAAACCAGGGTTAAACCAGTCTGAACTAGGACTAAACTGCTGTATAATAAAACCGACTTAAACAATGCTAAAACCAGACCAGGGCTAAAGTAGGTATTATTAAAAGGAGGGCTAATACACCAGGCCAAAAGTAGGACTCAATGACAAACTACTATAGTCATCCATTCTTCACATTATCCAGGACAAATCTAAAACAACACATCACAGCGTATGCCTGGTGACATTAAACAGATTGTTGCAGTTTGGTCTGTGGTGAATATCAAATGCTCACTTGTGGTTCAGAGAGCTGCTGTGTCTTGTAGCTTGTCTGAGTCACAGGAAAAAAAACATTGTGTCAGGCAAAGGGAAAGAAATACACTGTTGTCAATCTTGAAACACTTTCCTCTGGTCTTTAGAGACACGCTTGGAGCCGTAGAGTGAAGGCTAATCATAGGCAGATTGGTCAGTTTTATACTTTTCAAATCTTCAAAGCTGTGTGTAATTTTGTTTTGGTGATTCTGTTACATTGCATTGGTCTGGTTCCTTTTGGGTCGGCAGTGCGGTTTTCAGATTGAACTAAATGACATTTGTGTCATCAGGTGTCTTATGAAATCTATCTTCTTAAATATTACTCTTTTTAACGCCTCTACGGAGATTATATGCGTTTGCTGTTTTTAGCATGATAATGACTGATTACATTTTCAGGACCAATTTTGTAATGAGCCAAAGCAGCCGACATCACTTCCTGAGGTAGATTTTCCATGTTAGCAACACAATTCAAACACATTTTTGTGGGACCAAAGCTAGAAGTGGACTAGAAAATGCATCTACTTTTGTATTGCGTCTCTATCTATATCTATATCTATGTCTATCTTTTACTTCTCCAATGCTTTAAATACCGACAGCCCTTTATCACAGCCCCCCCCCCAGGACAGTCTGACGTATCACTGTGACCATGTGTGGACATAAGACCAGACAGCTCATTCTCTGTTGCCCTCAAGTTGCCCTCATCACGGCTCCTTTGGCCGACTGGGGTTTCTCAGCAATATCAAAGCACGGCTTCGTCTTACTCACCAATGACATCTCGTACATAGGTCTTCTGCTTTGTATTAAGAGCCTGTTTAAAGGGACATTAAAGAGGCCGCTCCCGATAACTTGAGCTGGTTTAATAGGTTAGAGGCATAAAGGCAATGAAGTGTTTTTATGACAATATGCAGGCAGCCCAGCATTATGGCCCATTCTTCTATGGTACACAGACCAAAAAATGCATTAAATATTGAGCAAAAATAAAAGCTATTGGCAATTTGTCAAGATAAATAATTGTTTTCATGGCATTTATATTCTAAAACAGAGGTAAAAAAAATATTGATACCATAGAAATATTGGGTTTTCCAAGAATTCAAATCAAGGCTAGCTCGGTGTTAAACCAAGTCGGTCAGGTCTAAACCAGGACTAAACCAGATCTTAACCAGGACTAAACCAGAGCTTAACCAGTACTAAACCAGATCTAAACAAAAGTAGGACCAAACTAGGCTATTAAAGCCAGGATTAAATCAAACTTCAACTGGATCCAACCCGGGACTAAACAAGACTAAAACAAGGTTGCAACTGTCACTAGCGACTGCTTTGATCCTGCTGTGGAAACCCTGTCCCCACTCTGTGCACACGGCCCAGTGATTTTAGCAGATTAAATTGTGTGTTATAAAATGAAATTGTGTTAATTTCTTTAGAATAACTTTTGGGACACACTTGTAGCGGGTTGCTTAAGGGAAAGAAATGGAAAAAAGGAAAAAAATGGTTTGGGAGTTAATGTAAGATCGATCGATCACGACTGGAGCTAGAAAGTCTTGGTGAAGCTTTTGAAAAAGTGATGGTATGCAGTGTACACCATGATACAATGTGGATTTATAACTATAACGGGGGAGCGCAAGAGGATTATTTCAAATCTATTGGTTGGCTCTGGAATGCAAAATATTTGGAAGGCTCTCAGTCATTGAGGAGATTGGGTGTCAGCCAGAAATGGAAGCTGCACCTAGATAACTGTAAATAATTAAAAATGAGAAGTAGGTGTCAGTGGAGGTGTTTGATACAATTGAGGTTAGTATGTTCTATATTCTGGCTGTTTCTGTTATAGGGTTTAATAAGTAATGTGGTGTCCAACTTTTTTTAAAATATGAAACGCCCCAGTATGTTGAATGGTTGCACAATATATTGGTAAATGCAATATCTGCATTGCTAAATGTATTGTAACAATTCAATAATTGTACATTGCCAAAGTAAGTGTCTGGAGCTTTGAATTCATTACTTATTCAGCCCAAAATGTATACATGGTTTAGACCTTGTTAATTCGTAAACTCAGACTTTGCTACTACATTGTAGCACTCTAGTTTACTGCTATGGGTAAATCTAATACTAGTACTTAGATTTTGGCGATAACAATTTTGACCTTTCTGATTTCTCCCATTTTAGCTGTTTGCGTCTTTGTGACTGACAATTGTGTACTTGTTTGTGTGGAGTCTCATTCACTGGTGGCACATCACAACCACTTGTGTATCGTTGTCGTCCATTTCTTGTCTCTCTGCTCCTCGTGATGTCAGACTGACTCAACGCAGGTCTCCGGCACAGATGCCTTGGCCCACTTTGTGCATCATGTGTGCGTAAGCGTGTGTGCGTAAGTGTGTGTGTGCGTGTGTGTTTGTGCACCTCCTGTTCAGCCCTCAGCAGGACCGCCAGCCATCCACCCACACATCTCTGTCTCCTCTGCGCTTTCACCAGCAGGTCTTCTGTTTCTGCCTGTTCTTTCAATGTCTGTAACATCTTAATATCTTGGGGCAGCAGTAGCTCAAATGGTAGAGCAGGTTGGCCTCTAAAGTTGGCGGTTCAATTCTCACGCCAACCAGTTCATGCTATTCTTGGGTCCTTGGGCAAGACAATATAACTTGCCATTTATTAACGTGTTGTGCAATTGGTAGTGTTCAGAAAGGCTGTATGACATCGTCGTCTCCAACAGTCTCCCCAGAGCAGCTGTGGCCAAAGATGTGACTAGTGTGTAATTGGGTTGTCAATGAATAATGTACTCAGTTGTATAGATTCAGTACATTTATGCCAGCTATCTTAATATCTTGGGGCAGCTCAAAAGCTCAAAAGCTGCTGGTTAGATTCTCTCTCCAATCAGTTCATGTTGTTGTTGTGTCCTTGGGCAAGTCTTAGGCAGTGGTCGAAATAGCGGTAAGCGCAGTAAGGCAGCCATATCTCTAGAGTAAATGAAGAATGAATTCAATTTGTGATTTAAGTGCTGAGAAAAGTGCCATATCTGATGCCTTTTCCCCACCAGCTTTTGTTTCTGCCTGTTCTTTCTCTGTCTGTTAATATCTTAATCAAATCATCTTAGTGCACCCTTCACAGTCTCTCAAATAAGGATATAATTACAACATTGTTCATCTACACTTTTTATGAGCCATTTTCACAGCTCAAGTGAAACCACGTTGCTCAAAAAGGAGGAGGGGGCTTAGCGATTTGGATCAGGACCAGATTGAATGTGAACGTCCCGAGATCATTTGCAGACCACGCCTCATGATGTAATGTCTGCTACGACAAACCCACTTTGTGCCAACACCGGGTGCTTGTAACTCACTGGAGACCCTAGACCCGTGTTGATAAATTGTATGCGTCTTTAGTACAACTGCTTCATGGTGTTAACCTCAAAGACCTTTCATCAAACACTGCACAAAACATACACTTTTATTAATGAATATTATTGATTAAACATTGTATGTCTATGTATACATTAAAGAAATCACTTTCCAATCCAAGTCAGTTTGACAAATGAACACACTTTTCATTTGAGCTACCGAGACTGATTGATGACCAGACAACCATATCTGTCATGTTTATTATTACAAAAGTTTGCCTGTAATAAAAACATACCTACTTATGGATGGATACACTTTAAAAAAAAATGTTGTTAGGGTTATGTCTGACTGGAATATATCCCAATAACTATGGGCTGTTGGTGGGCTGCACAATGGCCAGTTAATTGCAGAGCTAACACAGAGCCATACACTGACAACCATTGGCACTAATTTTAGATTTATTAATGCATGTCTTTGACTAGTTGGAGGAAACCAGAACAACCAGAGAGTACCCACGTGAACATGAGAAAGACATACACACACGATATGAAAACTACCAATTATTACACATGTAAACGTGTCTCATCTTTTCTTTTAAAGTTCTAGATAAGTTCTAACAATATTTTATTTAAGGGAAATTTGTGGACTACATCTTTTTAAGTCTCTTATTTACCCACCTGCACAAAGTGGGACCCAGAGGGGTCAAACGCCTAGTGGACCCAACTGTCTGTGCCTGCGTGCACAAATATTCACCAGGACCTTTGTACACTCAGCAGTAGCAGTCTTTCTCTTCTCAGTAATGCACTATCGACCTCCTCTCTCCTCTGCAGATCTTGGGCTCTCCAGTGGCCTTAACCTGTTAAGTACACACGCACACACAACACACATACACACCCACTCACGCACACAATACACACACAAGCCGTGACCACACTGACCTTTAGCTCACAGGACGAGACTTGATTTCCAATATGGGTTTGTCTTACAGCACTCCCTCCATCCTGCAGTCAGTGTTAATGTGATTAGGCCCCTCCACTGTTTTCTTTGTCTTGCTTCATCTCTTCATCCTTTGCTTTTTCACCACCTGTTCAATACTGACTTCCACTGTGCTGTGATCAGTGCCCCGTGTTGTCATTTAGTCCTATAGTCTGTCTATTGTGGTTGGCCCTAGGATAAATTTGGTCAGTTTGAAGTGTCTCAAATGCTTATGGTCATGGAAAAGAATAGAAATATTTGGTTTTCACTTCATGCACCTGTACACTTACTGGTCACTTTATTAGGTGCACCAGCCAACCGCATGGCAGCAAAGCAACATTTAGTCAAACAGGTCAAACATGCTGACTTTGAAGATTGAGCTTGACCAATTCCAGAAGGGCTGCTCTGAGCATTTCTGAAATTCTGGATGGATCAGGATTTGTTTGCAGTGTAAAGGGAATGGCACCAAAAGAAGAAAATATCCAGTTATCTAGTTGTGTGTGTGGAACTAACCCACTTTTGTGTATTTTTTTACTACACAATCTGAAAAGCTTGTAATATTGTTGCTGCTACTCCATTTCTTTGTATTATGTAAAATACCACCTTTTTCAATTTTCAGTCACCTCACAGGCAGTTGAAGTGATTGTATTTTTCCATTTAGCTGCTATTCATTACACTGGATAAATCTTTTGCCTTCAAAGACCTAAAGTAGAGCTAAACGAGATGTTCTGTTATTTTGCTCTCTCCTCTTTCTTTTTCTCAGCATTGCCAACACTGTCATTTTCCGTTTTTAAATTGGGTAAACGTTGGAGGTCCAAGGGAATCACATGGTGCTTAATGAAGCGTAGTGGCCACTTCACCTGCCCAAGCCTCCAGGTCTTTATCTCAGTAAATATATTTGTCCGTGTCTGCTTTTATCATTGTTTACTTGTGAGAATGGTTAGGTCTGTCTGGATTGTAGGGCTGCAGTACATTGGCAAGAAATGCAGCTATATTGAGTATTGTGATGACTAATATTAAAGCATGCGTTTAAAGAACTAAATCTGTTTGTGATGCACAGATATATCTGCTCAACATCGGTATTGGCCAATATTTACAATTTTGACTATTGGCCTCTACAGATCGACAATGTTAATCTGTTCTTAAAGGATCATTTCTAATATTTAGGGTTAGAAACAGCCAGAGAAAGAAAAGGTCATTGGAAAAGCCAATAAAAATCATATGTATTAATAAAGATGTAATTTATAATGTTCATATCCTAGTTTAAAAGCCTACTGAAACATGTTACCAGAATATCGGTATCGGCCAAATTGGTAAATAAAATATTGGATTGGCCAAATTGGTAATTAAAATATCGGAATCGGTATTGACCAAATTGGTCATTAAAATATTGGAATCTGTATCGGCCAAATTGGTCATTAAAATATCGGAATCGGTATCAACCAAATTGGTCATTAAAATATCGGAATCTGTATCGACCAAATTGGTCATTAAAATATTGGAATCGGTATCGGCCAAATTGGTCATTAAAATATCGGAATTGGTATCAGCCAAATTGGTCATTAAAATATCGGTATCGGCCCAGAAATTTCATATCTGTGCGTCCCTAAAACCTGTCTATTTTAACGTCAGCAGAAATGGAGGACTTCAACACCATAACACTTTTGTAATAAATGTAGTTTCTTCTGACATGGACTGCCATTGCCAATTTCAATACTGTGCAGCCCTACTGTACATTCTCAAGGATAGTGTTTGTCATGTTGGATCAAAGTTGACATCATAGTTGCTTTTTTTTACCACACAAGCTATTTCCCTCCACTCCATTGACGTGACCTTTTAAAAACCACTAGTAAGAGCCTGCTCCGGAGAAGGTTAATTTCTGAATTTGCTGAATATTTCTTTTTCTGCCACACAGGAAAACCACCAGCGGCCATGCGACACTTCATTTGTCAAGGACCACAAGGCGAAAATTTTCAAGTTTATTGAAACTAAAACGGTCGGTCGCTCTGACTTCACAGCCCATTCATCCCCTGTAGTATTCCCAAATCTCATTAAGTTATGCCAGACCCCCATGGGCGGACGCGGTGGTATTTTGAGCATTGAAAGAGAACTGGGTTCCTTTGGAGGGCCTTATAAACCATTATAAATTTAGATGCTATTATCTTGATGGGCTGAAAGGAAGTAGAGCAGTCAAGGTTACTCTGACTGAAATATGTATAGCTCAAAATGACAAGGGAAGGAAGACCTCAGTTACGAGCCCTTGGTGATTACTATAGCTTATTTGTCTGCTACTGTTATTTGCTGACTCTTACATCCGGCTGAAGGCACCAGGCTAGGATGTGTGATACTAATTCAGAGTATATCTTGCAATGTCAAAAACTCTAACTGTGGGGTAGCAGTGGCTTAGTAAATAGAGCAGTCTCCCACTAGCCTGAAAGTTGGTGGCTCAGGAGTTGTCTGGTTCATACTGTTGTTGTGTCCTTGGGCAAAACACTTATTTCCCGTATGAATGTCAGTCTGATTATCATGTGGCTGTGACAAAATTTGAACAGTTGTAAACTTCATAAATGCGTAACATTGTGGACATAGCTTGAAATGAAGCTAAAGAAAGCAAACAATCTGATACTCCATTGACTTTATTGGACTGTATATTTTGTTCACTGCCAGAAGGTATAATGTATAAAAAATAAACCAAGTGTGCAGGGCATGTTTCTGCATTGGGAAGTGTGTGATCTGGTATCGCTAAGCTCCGAAGACCGAGCTGCATATTTGGCCCGAGAGCCTAAGGCAGCTCCCCGGCCAAGCCCTGCCCGCCTCCAGCCATATTTACGATCAGTTTTTGGCAGGTGAGAGCAATTGAACACGCATTTGTTATTTGGCAAAAGTGTCTGGCTTCAGCGCCCTGGACTTGGAGCATGCTGCTGTTGTGGTTTTTTAACACTCGGCTAATTGGGCCACGTACAAACAGAGGTTGTAATGGCTTCTGAATTGTCACTATAATGTTCAATTGCTTCTTGTTTTATAGCTTATAAAATGGTGACACTGGGGCGCTGTATTTGGCAGTTTAGTGGTGATTCTGAAATGGGAGGCATAGTTATATTCAACTAAATGACAATAACATTCCAATTTAATTTCTCCATTTCTTCCATTAAGGGCCTCTTATCTCTTTTTCAGTCACCTTTTCTTGTTAACTCGGGCAATATTGTCTTAATAGTGTCTGCTTTTTAGGAATGTAGTATGTAAGTTACTGCATTGGCCATTCAGCATTTCTCATTCTACACACACTGGCCACTTTATTAGGTAGATCAGTGTTGTCTTACAACAATTTCCAAGATTTGACAGCCGTGCAATAGGCGTACCTAATAAAGTGGTCAGTAGTGAATTGCATTTTGTATATTAATATATTTTGTCTTATAAGAACCAACTCCTTTTTTTTTTTTTTTTTTTTTTTTTCAGATACATTCTCAAAACATAAAAGCTACA
>JAVQKC010040108.1:0-14691 GCA_036025475.1 Philypnodon macrostomus
TTTAAAGCAGACAAGTTCAAGAAAATATTTGTTTACAAAATACATCAAAATTATAATTCATTTGAATAAATTAATTGTAGTTTTAGTCGACTAAATTTACATGACATTTAGTCGACTAAATTTACATGACATTTAGTCGACTAAAACTAATAAGAATGAGATGACTAAATTTTGACTAAAACTAAATTACATTTTCGTCAAAAGACTAAGACTAAAACTAAATTAAAATCTGCTGTCAAAATTAACACTTGTCTGAAGTCACACTTCCCAGGGCAGCTGTGGCTACGTACCACCACCACTGTGACACTGAAATGAATAATACAAGTGTAAAGCATCTTCATCTGTAAAGCACTATATAAGACTATGTATGGGATGAATTTTATGCAATGGTCTCGTCTAATGCTTCTCTTAATTTTTCTGTCTGTAGGTGACAGTGACAGCACAGCTGTGATTGCCTGCTGCTGTTGGGGCATCCTGTATGGCACAAAGAAGGTCCCAGAAGGAAATTATGCGAAGCTGGAGTACAGGGACCGACTGGAGAACTGTGCAGAGGAACTGTATGCCCTGTCCCACTCCCAATGAGGCTGAAACTAAATTATTATTACAACAAAATATAACTAATGCAAATTATGTGAGACTTATGCACTAACCCAGAGAATCTATTATAATGTGGCACATGCATCAAGCAACATGGCTATAATAATAATAATAATAAATAATATATACAGTTGTAGTCCTGGCCAGAATTAAGACATTGACAATGTGTTTTTGAGACTACAAAATTACTGCCTATGGACTGAATGAATAATTGTACATGCCCATATTGTAGCTCAAGCACTGTGACGCAAGGAGATGAAATAAACAGTATTTGTAGTTGAGTTGAAAACTTTATTTTTTGTCATTGTAGTTTTACATTTTTTTGGTCTTGTCCATTTTTTATTTATATTTTTCCTACTGCAGATGGCGACAGGGTAGTATCTTTTTTTTATTACTACAGAACTAATTAAAAAACGCTAAAAATCCCCTCTCCTCTTCAAATCCCTTATCTTTCTGTAGTTTTGTGTACAGCCCGATTTAGTTTGTCCATGTTTTTTGTGTTGTGTTAACAAAACAAGGCTAAAAAGAAAAACCCCGTTGCTGGAAGATAAAGTGTCTGCTGCCGTTTTTCTGCCTCCATATGGTCCATACAGCAGGAGCCTCTTGCCTCTGAAAAGGGGGGATATTGGAGAGAGCGGGGTGGCAGCGGGTGTGGGACACCGCTCCAGTCGCTGTCTGCGTTCCTGTCTTCATCATTATCATTAGAAAAGTTCTCATCTGTTTAGATCTGAACCGATGAAGAACATTTTTGCAGAACAATAAGGTGCTTGATTGCGGATTCGTCCGCTCTCCACGGTACTGTCCTGTCATACTGGTTAAGTATGAACGGCCTCACGTCAGTGGGGTTGTTTTAGGGGCTGGTTTGGCAGAGTAGAAGATTCAGTTTCCAGGCGGATGAAATTGAGCAGGGTGTGTCTGTACCTGCATTGCTGTGAGAGAAGATGAAATTAGATCAATCTACAGTACACGGCCATGAAATAAGGTTGGTAGATGATGTAAACATGCTATACCCAAGTACTGTGAATATACCATGCCGTTTGGATTTGTGCATTTAATTTTATGTGGACTATAAGCACAAACTACAACAATTTAACAGGTACATACAAATTGACACATTAAGCTATTCAAAACACTGTGCCATGGAAAATGAAATATGCGTGGCTGATAAGCAGTAAACTACCCAGGTTAACAGTGCAGTGGATAAAACTAGAGCAATATTTAGAATGCAACTTATATTTATCATTTCAATTCTCATACATGGCCGAAATGCAAAACGTCCTATCTGAAACAGGGAAAAAATCTATCTGCACATGGGGAAGCAACTATATAGTATTGTAAACACATAATTTAGCAATAGTCTTTTCTTAGATATTGTTTTTAACAAATATAAAAAAATTAGGATGTTTGCTTTTTTGCCCATCAATATTTTCTCTTACTTGGTGGGTGTCCTATGTAGAAATGTTGATGTGCTCCTTGCTGAGGACCATGCTGAGGATGCTGGGGCACAGAGCCAGGGCCTTGTTGAGGAGGCTGCAGCATCACCAACTGTGGCTGTCCATGGCTGCCAGAATGATGCGGGCCTGACATAGCTCCTTGTACATGCGCCTGAAACAAAAATATTTTTAGAATAGATATATATGGAGATTAAACAAAATGCTTGGCCTGCATTCAACAGAAAGCAGGAATTCCATACCTGTGCTATCTGTCCAAGAGGGTATGTTTGTGGGATGCCTTGATGGCTGTGAATGCTGTAGCCCTGGATGGGGTATGAACCCTGGGGAGACGTGTGACCTGGGGGCATGTTCGGGGGCGTGGGGGCTGAGAGGGGACCCGAGTGGTACAACGACTGGGGCTGAGGACCAGACTGGGCATTCTGAAAAATAAACAGCAGACAATATACTACGTCTTAAAGATGTCTAAGTTTCCTAAAATAAGAAAAAGTTAGAAATAGAAAAATTGACTGTATAGTAGGTCACGTCTGTAAAGGCCAAGGGGAGAGACTAAAGTGAAATAATAATTATTACAGATGACCTACTTTACATCATAGAACAGGGTCAGAGAAACGTTTTTTAAATTTAGGAAAAAATTTAATGTTTTACCTGTCCAGGACTGGGAGCTGCATGTTGTGGTGGCTGATTTCCTGTTGGGGTACTTGAAGGCTGTGGCTGATGCACTGGACCCGAATGATGGGAAAAGGACTGTGGAGCTAAACAAAAACAAAAAAATAAGAATCAATGTTTATTTAGGATAAAACTGTAGTCCGGAGGGTTCCTAAAATAAAAGAATTGTTCAAATGTTTAAAAAAAAAAAAAGAAATGCTTGACCAATAGTAGACGAGTTTTACTTCAGTCCCGCCCCCTGGCCTCTACAGCCACATAATTTCCTGTCAGTCTACTGTACTCTCAAATCAAGCCCAAAAAAAAAATCTTATAAATCTTAAAAAACAGCTATAATGTCTACTCACCATAAATGCCCTGCTGTGGTCCCTGTGGCCCCTCTCCCTGGTTAGGGAATTGAGGGCCTCCGGGTCCTAAGGCTTGTGGATGGGGAGCACCACCTTGTCCTATCATCCTAGCTCCGCCTTGTAACATGGGATACATGTGCTGTCCAGGGTAGGGTGACATGGCTTGAATGACCTGCTGCTGCCCATACTGCTGTGGGCTGTACTGAAGATAGGACTGAGGGTATGGAGACGCCACCAGAGGAGCCCCGGCAGCAGTGGCAGACTGGATTATGGAAGGAGCCGATGCAGCGTGGTCAGAACGTTGAGCCACCACTGAGCCTGGTCAATCAAAAATAAAAGAGAGAAATGTTTCAATTGTACTGAAAATACTATTAATACATTTTAAATAATAACAACCCAACAAACACAAGAAAGCTGTGAGCATGGACTTACCTTTGGTCCTGGCGTACTTCCCTTGGTTGACTGTAGACATAGTGTACTGATACATTGGTGGTGGCTGCAAAACATTTAATGCACAGTATATTAATAACCTCTATAGCCACAGCAGAGACCGAAAAAGTCACTTTTGAATTACTGCTGCACACAATTATTTAAATTAGAGTGGATGATTTGTGCCATACCTGTACAGGATGGATCTGTGACACATATGAAAGGTAGGGGCCATTGTAGAGCGGTCCCTGTCCCGCCGGGTGGGGCAGGACCACGGGGCTTGGGGGTGTGGGCCGAGGAGGGGTCGGTGCAGTGTTGGGCTTGGTCTATAAAACAAAGTACGATTTTAGTCACTTCTTAGTACTGTTGGATTTTAAAATTCAGACCTCAATGTATTGAAGCTGTAGTCTGGAGATTACTACTATTGGTCAAAGTGGTAACCCATGAAATCTGTATAGTTGTTGCTATAGAGGCCAGGGGAGGGACTAAATCAGAGTCAGAGACACTCAACTGTCTTATTCTAGAAACCCCCCGGACAACAGCTTTATTGTAGTTAGCAACCCTTTACAACCTACACAAATTACACTACGCTTAATTAAGACTGTCACTCACCATAGGCATTTGTGTTTTGATGGGATTGAACTCTTTAGCGTTGGGGTTTAAGGTAGATTTCTTCACTTGGCTAAAACAATTGAACATACACAGTTATTAGAAATACAAAGTTGCTGAAACAAAGATGTAGTTTTGTTTTTGTACATATTTTAATCTTACTCTGCAACTCCGTCCATCCGTTCGGGCTCTGACCTGCCCTCCTCACTCCCTGGTGTCCGGGCCGGCTGAGGCGTGGCCGGAGACTGTCTTTCAGAAACAGACCCTGTGGCAGTTGTTATAGCAGCAGCGTCCTTAGGCTCCTCGGCTGGGACAGGTGAAGGTTGTGGTTGGGGCTGCGACGGGACAGATGTGGAGGGTTGTGATTTAGGCTCTGTAGATGCGTCGGACTGTGCGGGTTTGCCCGCACTTGGTTGGCTGGCCTCAGTGGGAGGGGTCCCTGTGGCAGGAGAACCCGGAGAGTTGCCCCCACTTGGCTGAAGCTAAAAGAAAAAAATATGATTGTAAGGGAGTGTACTAGTGAATTAGTCGTAAAACCTACGGCATTTAAGTAGAACCAGGTGATAGTAAAGTATAGGTTATATTGCATTTCAGTACCCTCAAAGTGAAATATCTCTAATATTTGTTCCTAGTATATATTTAATCGATTTTTTGTAGATTTTTTATACAACATGGAATGGCAACTGAACACTTACCCTAAACTCCTTGCCAAATTTGCGCAGTTCCTCAATTTGTGAACGTTGTTGAACTGATGACGCTGGTGAAAGAAAGAAAAAACAATGTTTGAAAAGAGACACTTGAATACGAGTGATACACGTCCCATATATATTCACTATCCCTCCTCTGTGATTTAACATTAGCTTCAAATGTTCACCTTTACTACTTTTGCCATCGTCAGTGATACCAGGACTTTCGGCTGAACGTTCTTTAGCAGCTGCACAAAGGATCTCATTCACTGCAAAGACAAGACATATGCCTCGTTAGATCAACCATTCGACAATAAAGCAATGACTTACATAATGAAGTTAAATTAATTGTTGTACCATCTACAGGGAAGAGAGGAGCAGGACCAGATGTCTTCTGAGCCGGCAGAGAGACAGACGACGTGTCTAAATAAGGTGTGTCCTGTGAGGTTTTAGGGGAGCGAGAAGCTGAAAAGACACAAGTTTAAAAACCTTTAGTGCATCATTAATAAAAGAGGTCTGTGTTGTGAGAGCAGGCTGTACCTGTGGACTGAGAGTGAGAATTGGGAGTGCGAACTGTTCGACTGGATTGTGGAGGTCTTTGAGCTTTGGGAGATGTTCTTGCAGCCACTAAAAAGCACAAGACATTATTATAACAATTGATATGGAACAGTAATATTCCCAGTTATTGTCTCAACATTGTAATGTCTTTACCTCCATTAACTGGACGAGCAGAGTCAGACAGTGAGTGAGGGAGCGAGTGAGAATGAGAAACTGTGTTTGTGTGCGGGGCAGGGGGGCTGGAAGAGGACGGGGCAGCAGCAGTGGGTGTAGTGGGTGCAGCTCCGGGCGAGGCGGGAGTGTAGGGGCTCGCAGGACCAGAGCCAGGGCCTGGGCTGGGACTGCCCTGAGGATGATGAGAAGCATAGGCTCCACCTCGACCCGACAAAGGGCTGCTCCTCTCCGAAGGGGAGGCAGCGGTCTGAGGGCCTGTAGCTGAAGGTAAAGGGGGTCTGGGAGAAGAGGAAGAAGAGGATGGAGGTGTAGAGCGATAACCTCCTCGACTGTGAGGAGGTCCACCAGAGCCTCGGTTCATGTCCCTCTGACGCTGATGTAACGGGATATACTTGCCCTCCCTTTTGGACAGAGAAAAAATATTCAATCTTAAAACAACATTGAGGGCATGTCATAATGAAATTACATCTTCATTTGGTTTCAATGAAGTATGTTACCTGCTGCTGGCTCCAGGGCTGTCTCTGCCTCGCTCTCGCTCTCTGTCCCGAGGGCTCTCTCGACCCCTCTCTCTGTCGCTGCCCTCTCTCACCACAGCACTATACTTGTCTTCCTCACTCTTTCCCTCATCATTTTCAAGGCCGACGCGATGGCGATACTGGGGACTAGATTCAATTTCACTGGCAAGGCGAGCAGCACGGGCCTCTCTTTGACGAAAGACATCAGAACTGCCTCTTTCAAGAGGCACACTAACAAGAAAAAGATTATTTAGACAGTTTTTTGAGTACAATAGGATTGTTGCTTACTAAATATAAAACAATACTTACGTATACATTGAGAGGCTAGAATCATACGTCGATGTGACGCCATACTTCACTTCATTAAAACGGAACATCTCGTTGGCGTCCCAGCCATTAGACTGAAAACATTAAAGTACGTTATAACAGTGACATCATCAGTCATCATTTTTTCGTTTTGATCACGCTTACAGCGTCGTTTTCGAGATCGTAACTCTCTCCATTATTGTCTCCGCCGTCCCATCTCTGCAGAACTTTCTCTTTGTGTTCTCCATTGACACGAGTAGAGCTGATAGCAGTGTCTGTGAATGTATCTGCAACAGATGAAACAGAGTATAGAACTTGAATTAATGTAAGTGTGTGTTAAAATAATGTATTTTTCTCTTTTGAGATAAAAACAGTCTCTATTTTACTTTAGACGTTATTGGATAAATGGGAACTGTACCTCTTGTTGCGTAGTTGAGGTCAACATCTTTGCAAATCATAATAACCAAGTCTTGAGGGCTGAAGATCATGGTGTCAGTGATGTCCTCTCTTCGAGGATGAGCTGATGTGGAGCCATCCTCCTCTGTGCGTTTGTGTACAGCATCGACAGCCAACTCACACTAAGAACAAACATGAAGCCTTAACTTTACTTGATACTCAAAGTGTTTAAATGTTTCTAGACATGTATAAAGCAAGTTGCAAAGGGTTAACATGCTAATAGTGTGTTACTCACCCGAGAACTCAGAGTTTTGAAAATGCCTTCAAACACACTGCCATTCTTCACTCTAATGTCACATGTAGAGCCCTAAGAAAGAAGAGTTGTAAATTGAGTATTTTCAATTGACAAAAACGTACCTATGTTACTTTGACAGGCTTTAAACCACAGAATGTAAATGCCAAATCATCTATATTAAGAGTAAAATAGATTGTTGATTGATAAATCCTTATACACCTATAAGTTTTGTAAAGCCAGTATGTGTTATAGATATGTATTATCAGACTCACCACAACAGCTGTGAGAAAATGAAGCATTCTGGCATTATTGTACACACCCTCAAAAACCTGTAAATAAGAACAAAAAGACGACAAAATAAAAAATTATGCTCGTCATGCAATTAAGTCAAGTTTTTGAGCACATGGCCTAGGTTTCTGGGATAGGAAGTACTTACAGGAGACGACTGAAAGGAGGGTTTTGCAGAATTTCTATTCCTATGGGAAACAGAGTGAAACACGTTTGTCAGCTTGGACACAGGAGCACAACTTGTTTTGGAGCCTGTTTTACCAAGCAGCCATACATTCCAATGTAAAAAAATATATATAACATGTGTTTATCATTGCGTTGGATGAAGGCACATATACGTTATTTATGAAAAGTAACAAAGAACAACGCTTTACTGTACAAAATATGCTGCGCATTTTCATCAACTTGGGTTAACGGCCACTTAAAACAATTTAATAGAAACCTTCCATTTCCGACTTAAAGAAAGGGAAATCTTAACAGAACTCGACTTTGAACCAATGATGTACACGTTTCAGTGATGGTTAGAAATGTTGTTCATAAAATACACCGTTTCTGTTGTTATTAACTGTGGTAGAGACCTTGCCTTTAACAGGTTACAAAACAAAGCCAGGCTAACAACAGCTCGGTAAACACGGCCCATCTTAGATAAAGACCAAACGGGACAGTGTGTTATCCACAACTAATATCACATGTAAAGACACTTTCTTACCTAAGATGAGGAGGACTATGTTTTCTTCTGCCTACCATCGTGTTTTATTACACGCACAGGTTGAGTAAACCTAAAACGCGTTTAGTTATTATTTAGTGAGTTTAGCGTTTGCTACACCAGGGGCCACCTCTTTTATTTATCAGGGCAATATACAACTCTAATTGGTCCATTTACATTGTCAATCAAATCATCCCTGACCTCATTGGCTCAGAGTAAAGTTCTATTTAACAACCACGCCCATTAAGCACATAGCGTTTAACCGGTAGGCCTCCCGATCACAAGACAATCCTCGGACTGTCCTGAAAGAACAACCCGAGTTGCTTACCTCCCCGCAGGCGTCCTGCCGCTGTTTCCGACAGGGGTAGACATCCCAGACGGTGTCGTGGTTCCGTTTGACGCCTTTCTCCCGCCTGAACCAGCAGTCTGTTGTTTTAACATTGATGCTTAGACCGCAACAACAATGTGCTAAACTATTTACTACCAACTAACCAGTGATGATAAGTTTTGGGAGACTAGTCTTCTGAATAATATCCGCAGAAAAAAACTGAGCCGGTGTCAACACGACAGCACAGATGCTAACGCTAACGGTGCAGGCTCAATATGGGTCGCCTGTGGCCTAAAATTCAAAAACAAAAACTTCCTGTTTGAATACATGTAACATTTAAAAGAGATAAACTGTCTGCTAATATACTCCCACGGTTGTTCTTGTCAAACGATGTCCAGTAAAATAACACGAGTTTCAGTGTATTTTAAGCAGTAGCTGCAGCTAGCTTATCCGTGTTAGCATTAGCTTTGATCCTGACGCTCACTCCAGGCGCTGTCTCCAGGATTTACTTTCTTCAGCCTGTCTCCTTGTTTTCTCCGGTATCCCTGGCTGTTCTTTTTTAAACTAATGTCCTAGTCTTGCTGTCCAATGACTTACAACGTTATATGTTAAGGTTTCTTGAAGAAAACCTGCTGCGGTCGGTCAACACCACCTCTCGGTAGGTTAGCTTGACTCAATCCGCGCGTTGCTCACCTCCAACCGGCTCAAGGCTGAAGGGGGAGGGGACGTTCACGTCCGCCTTTGACCCACTCCTCAACACGTACACTCTGTAACCACTGTAACACAGTTACTGTTTAATGTAAAATTGTATGCGTTATCAACATAAGTTCCAGAAATCGCACAAGAGTGATGGCGTACAGTGCACACGTGGCACTCATAACAAAATCAGAGTTACTAGTTAAAGCACAAAAAACGCTTGTTGTTTCATTATTACAGACACCTTATAATTAACTTTTTTTATTTTGAACATATATTGCACATTTCAAGCAAATAAACGGAATTTAAAAAAATTCTGTGCGCATTGTGCACAGTCATTACGACTGTAATCTCTGGGCAGTATGGCGACCTCCACGAAGAGCATCTGTGTTTACGCCTCAGCGTTCAGACTTTAAAGACTTCCCTCGAGTTTATTTAGCCCCGTATCTGCAAATAAAGTAAGTTAGATAAACGCACCTACTCTGTCGGAATAAGCAGCTTTTAGACCAATTTATTGTTGATATACAGTTTGAGGATTAGATGTTTCAACAACATGTGTAAAGTTGTATGTCTTTGACAGTTAAGTCTCATTCTGATGAAGAAGCTTGCCCCCCTGAAAAGCTGCGTGTCCCTGGTGTGCAGACATGCAGGTCACCTTGCCTCACAGCAGTATGATGTTATTGTGGTAGGTGGGGGTCATGCAGGCACAGAAGCAGCAGCAGCTGCTGCCCGACTGGGCGCCAAGACACTTCTTGTCACTCAAAAAATACAGACCATTGGTAAGAGATTAGGAGTTACACTTGTCTGTTAATTTTGTTCAATGGAACTGAACATTTCAAATCTTCCCGTTCAGGTGCTCTGTCGTGTAACCCCTCTCTGGGAGGCGTAGGGAAGGGACATCTTGTGAAGGAGGTAGATGCATTAGATGGCCTGTGTGGTCGAGCTGGAGACTGGGCTGGTATTCATTTTTCCATCTTGAATCGAAGAAAAGGTCCCGCTGTGTGGGGACCGAGAGCCCAGCTCGACCGTCAGCGATATCGTGAATTCATTCAGGTGATATTTTGGTTGAAACTTGTCTTGTGGTGTAAAAGAGTTATAGCTTACTAATTGTGCATGTTTTTGTGTTGACTATTCTTTTCAGTCAGAGCTGTTAAACACTCCTGGTCTGACACTTTTAGAGGGATCTGTGGATGAACTGCTGACGACAGAAGCAAACCCAGAGAATCCTGGACGCCACAGAATCACAGGGATACGATTAAGTTTAGAGCTATGCTAATTTTATTTTATTAAGATTTTCAACAATAAAACTAAATGATCTTATTTGCGGTTTTTGAGTATACAGTAAAATTATTTTTTAACCCTAATCATTTTCAGCAAATGGAGTCCATCCAATCTCTGCCAGCTCTATAATCCTCACCACTGGTACGTTTTTATCTGGCTCACTTTTCGTGGGCTGGACCACTACTCCTGGGGGTCGAATCGGAGATGCTCCTTCCACTGGACTGTCCCACACACTGAAGCAAAAGCTGGGGCTGAAGATGGGCAGGTTAAGGACAGGAACACCTCCAAGGATTATAAAAGACTCTGTGGATTTCTCCCAGGCTCAGCATCATCCACCTGACAGTCAACCAACCCCATTCAGCTTCCTCAATACTCACACAGGCTGCAAAGTAAGGCTTCATAACAAAATTCAGCTTCTCAATATTACTGGTAAAGGAGAAATAACATGTAATAAATCATTTTTTAACATTACAGCCCGAGGAGCAGATGCCATGCTACTTGACTTACACTACTCCTGGGGTTGAACAAGTGGTGCACGACAGCCTTCATCTTAATTGCCATATACAACAAGACACAAAAGGTCCCAGGTACAGATATGTCTAAATATACTATTCACAAAAAGGTAGATCTGACTTTCATGTGATTTACAGAATGCTCCTAAAAATACAATATAAAGGACTTTCTAATACTTTTTAATATTACTGTGGCATGAACATATTCCATTTCTCACTAATTTAAGCCAAAAGTCAAATATCCTTAACTTAATAATCCCCTCTGCTAGATATTGCCCCTCCATTGAGTCACGTGTGCTGCGATTCCCTGGACGCAGTCATCAGGTTTGGCTAGAGCCTGAGGGGCTGAGCTCTGATCTCATCTATCCTCAGGGTCTGTCTATGACCATGCCCCCGGACATACAGCTGCGCCTCATCCGAGAGATCCCTGCATTACACAGAGCAGAGATCCACACTCCAGGTATACCTCACACAATGGTTTTTCATACACAATACTTTCCTTTACTCTTAGAAAGTAAAGGAATATCTAGATGAGTTAGACATGAATTCAGAATATTAATCTTGATTTGAGTCGTTTTGGCAGTTTAGATATATTTCTGGCTGGTTTTCAGGCTAAAATTATTTGCCAATGTGAATTTAAAAAAATAATAAGAAACCAAAATATTAAAATTAATCAGAATGACATCAAAATGACTCCAATCAAGATTAATATTCTGAATTCAAGTCATCTAAAGTAATCTAGATATTCCTTTTTGTGAGTACAGTCTCATAATAAATGTATAAACCAAGTACATTTCTGATATGTTTGTGCATTGCCAGGTTATGGCGTACAGTATGACTTTGTGTGTCCCACTCAACTCAGCCCTGCGCTTCAGGTGAAAACTACTCAAGGCCTTTTCCTGGCCGGTCAGATCAATGGAACAACAGGATATGAAGAGGCCGCTGCACAGGTGACTTTAGTTTTTTCAAATTTGACTTGATGAAGAGATGTTGTTATGAAAGCTTTGGTCACTACGCAGGGCTTGTGGGCTGGGGTGAATGCTGCACGCTCAGCCCTCTCCATGCCACCGGTGGCGCTATCTCGTACAGAGAGCTACATAGGAGTTCTCATTGATGATTTGGTGAGTCGAGGCATCACCGAGCCTTACCGTATGTTCACCAGTCGAGCGGAGTTTAGAACATCTTTACGGCCAGACAATGCAGACCTTCGCCTGACTCTTAAAGGTAGCTTCACATATTTATTTAATATAAAATGTGGTGTCTTATGAGTTTCTCATTTTCTCTGTATCCGTCAGGGTTTGAGGATGTGGGATGTGTGTCTCCCCTGCGTTACAAAGAGGCAGCAAGAGTACGAGATCAGCTCCAGGATGGACTGGCAGCTCTTGAAGCTCTCACTTTGTCAACTCAAAGATGGAAGAAACACATGGCCAACGTCAGGATAAGTGAGGCCAAGAGCACCGTTCTGTCGTAAGAAACCGGTATCTTAAGTATTGTCTAATTAAGAAAACATACATTACTGACACACTGTGACTTCTTTTTTTATAGTGGTCTCAATGTTCTGCAATATAACGAGGTGTCTTTTGAAATGCTGTCATCAGTCTTTCCACAGCAGCTTTCACCTTACAAGGAATTCTCCCAAAGGCTCAAGATTGAAGGTTAGTGATCACGTAAACAAGGATTTGTAGCTTTATCAATTAAACTATTTGTTTGTCTTAATATGTTGTCCTCCAGCTGTTTACAGGCCCCACTGTGATTTACAGAGGAAAGAGATTGAGAGGATTCAGAAGGAGGAGAATATGGCTCTACCTCAGGATATAGACTACTTAACTCTTCCAGTGTCTTTGTCTCAAGAAGTAAGGGAAATACTTGACAGAGTTCGGCCCAGCACGGTGAGTGTGGCTAGCAAGAAAAGTCTTTGTTTTTCCTCTAAAATCAAAACATAAATGAATTCATGTAATGTTTGCCTTTCAGCTTGGTGCTGCTACACGTTTACAAGGTATTACTCCTGCTGCTATAGTCCACCTTCTCAACTATGTACAGCCCACGAAACAAAAGGACAAGAGAATTTACAAACCTCAGCTACAAGACCAACGCAAAGAGAAGATAAATATTTAATCAAGAAAAATAAACAAATCTCTCAAATATTTGACAAATAATTCTGTATTTTTAAAAATGTACAAAATAAATAACTTCATTACTTTACAAAAAAGAAAAACATCTCAATTCACAATCACACACAACTCACTGTCATCAGAACTGTGTACATTATTAAGGTCCATGCCATCTTCTGTGACCCACTGCGGTTTTGAAGAACATGTCCATCCAGCTCATCTGTGCCTCTGGTGAAAAACCCAAATGGGAACCTCCACTCAGGTTGAGGCGCACCCCTCGGAGCTTCAGGGTAAAGTGTAGTGTCAACAAAAGTCACCTCAGTCGACAAAGCGAGTGGGCTTATAAAAGGACACTGGAAAAAAAGACAAATGTAAGTATATCTGGCCCCAAACTAACACTACAAGTCTGTTTTAATATAGACATGGATTTGCACTGCTAAATCAAAATGTGTGTTTTAGTCCTAGTCCTAGTTTAGTCTTAAATTTTGATTTTGAAGCAATTTCGACTAGTAAATTAAGGACCTATTTCTATGCATTTCAATATTCAACATAGTTATCACATATAGACTGTTTTTCTCATATTGCACAACACTAATACTAACCTTAAAGGTGCTACACTGAAAAACATATTTCACTCCCAAGATGTAGTTTTGGGGAAGTTCCAGAAGCCCCTGACGAGCCCATAGTACTCTGACAGAGAGAGTGTGTGGAAGAGTGCAGCCTGACTGACACGACTCCTGTAACGCATTTAACATGAGACATTTGTAGCACATGGAAAACATTCAATGATCATGTTTGATAAAGACGTGTGTATCATACAATAAAGCAGCACCTCTGAACTACCAAAGCATTCTTCCGTAATAACTCTGGTCCAGTCTGGCTGAGCCCCTGAGTTCATGGCGACAGCGTCTGGAGCAGTAAGTCCTTGCAAGGAGCTATAAATCTGTGACTGCAGCTCTGAACAATTTGTCAACGTGGATCTAGAAAGCACAAGTGGATAAAGAAATGCATTAATTGCTATTTTGTAAAGAAAGTCCAGATCGGTACCAAAAAGAGGGTAGCCAAAGATATTTCTAGTTGAAAAATAAAGAAACGGGTTCATAGTATTTCCATTGGACCCTTTAAAAGTTGTATAGAAATGATAAAAAAATCTGATAAAAAATTTTAAAAAATCGCATTAAATATTATGATATAATTTTTTTTTTTTTTTCAGAAACACTTAAACTTGAAGGATACACACTCACCTAAATGTACAACCGCTTATTGAGTTCATCGCAAAGAGGATCGATGTCCTGCTGCTGGGATCAGAGCACACCCCATTTGGAGACATCCCAATTACAGTCAGCTGATTGAGTGTCAAGGAATAAACATAGTATTTAAGATATCATAGGTAGTATATAGTGCTATTAACATAATGCTTTTATGGATACAGGCTTCATATCATCTTCATAGCGGCCAATGACTGGAGAACCCACTTTGAGTCCAACGGGTGGAGCTGTTTCTCTGGCAGTTGTGCTGGGTGTGGTCAGCTGCAAAACATTGACTGTTTACATTCATTCATTTACTTAATTCAGTTCTGAAATTAAGTACTTTCAACTCAACTACTTCCTTTGCTCTCCACAGCTGAACCCATGCAGACTAATGGGAACTGTGACAGCAATAGTCTAGTGGTAAAAGCACTGGACTTGTGATCCTGAAGATCCTGGTTCAAATCCCAGTAGTTCCAGCAATTGCAAAAAA
>JAVQKC010040118.1:0-34065 GCA_036025475.1 Philypnodon macrostomus
TAAAACTACATTCTTCTTTCAGTCTATAGGGGGCGCTATAGAGGTAACTGCCATCATATTGGTCAGATGTGTTCAGGGCCGGGGGGTAATTAGGTGTTTCAGGTTTAAGCCTTATTGGGCAAAATATTTGCAAGTTAGAGGCTGTGAAATATACCTGACTTTACTTGAATCTCACTTTCAATACAAAATGGTCCAGAGTCCCATAGGGGGCATAACATGGGGGCGCTATTAAGGCATTCTTTATTTAACCTCTGTAATTTGTCTATGTAAATGAAATATACACTAGCCCGGATCACTGTGCCAAAATTCATGCAATTTTGTTTATTATTATTATTGGCTCGATAAAGTGCTTCAGGGCATTAATTAGTTCATTAATTAATTGTCATTAATTGTAGAAGTACCAAACTCAATCCAGTTCAGCGTTCACATGTAGGATCTGTGGATGTGATTCCATAATATCGTTGTTTTACCGATATAATAATACTAGCTATATACACGTTACATGCACCAACACTTGCACAAACTTACAGTTCACTGCACTGGTTTTCTGATATTGATTGACCGTTTAGCTGTTTGTATTTATTGCTGTGTTTACAAAGGAAGAGGCAATAACATTTGTCATTCAGTTTACCTTTATTCGACAGGTAGTTATGGCTCACCGGACCACCACCGTTAGTAAGAGCTGATGCAGAAACACAAAGCTTGTATAAATGGACATACAGGCTACCCATAGCAGTTAATAAGAAAATAAGCATTCCCAAACACCATGCTTCCCACTCATCATTATTATTAATAACTATACTACAGTAGGATGTGACTTACCTGATTTGTTGGCAGATTTTGTCTTGGCGGGTGAAGTAAGAAAATTGATGAGACTGCACAGTTCTGAACCTTTATCGTTCATGTCTTGAACAACAGGGCCTTTGGATGTCCACACATCCAACAATTCCTGTGGAAAATACCCAAGAAATAGCCAAAATAAATGCAAACATTTGATATATGACTGTAGAGGACTTTTCTTTTTTCATTCTTCAATAAAAAGAAGGTGAACACTGCCTCCGTTTACAACAACCGAGTTTGCGACTCTTAGGCCTCTCCTGGGTAAACACAGTTGTCTTTAATAAGTGCAAAAGCATGTTGGAATAGTCAGTAGAGATCAGTAAGATAGTGTTGCAATGCTTTAAGTGCACTTAAATCCACTGTATTACATGGCCAAGCTCATCCTTTTTTGTAAATGAATTTATTGTACTTACATTGACTATGTGCAGATCTTTCTCCAAACTCTTCTCACTGCGACTTTGCTCCACAGTAGGTACCTTTTCTTTGGTCTCTTCTAACCATGAGGTGAGAGCACTGACTTTAGCTCTGAATTCTCCCAACTGATCTTGACAGGATGATACTTCCTCTTCCCTGAAAGCAGTTTAGAAACCTTTCACTTCATGCTTATGAAATGGCCATAATTAACCCTTAACAGATAAAAGAGACACAGAATTGTTCGTACTTTTCTCTGACGGTGTCTGTGAAAGTGATGAAAGTATTTGTAAGATTATCTATCTTGTTCTGGATCTGGGCTCTGTTTCCATCAGCACTTAGTTCGCACAACTCTTTGGACAGACTCTGTAGTTTCTCCAGATCACTGGCGTATTCAGCTACCTCAGCTTTAGTATTCTGAAATCAAGCAAAATAACTGTACTTAGTTTTGTTAAATGTAGCAATGAGGAAGTAATGGTTTTAAAATCCTTTATGGAACTAGAAGCTTTGACTATGTTACCTGCATTAAATCTGACAGCTCACTGAATGTTTTGCCAGGGCCATCGGTCTCATGTAGCTCCTGTGAACGCTTGACCACAAACTGCTGAACTTTATCTGCCACCGTCTCAAATTCCTCCACTTTCTTCTTGAGTTGCTCCAGTGTGGACACTTTCTGTTTATGTTGATCACAAGCATTGGAGAAACGCTGGGAGAGGGCATCCATATTAGACTGCAGCAGGGTGGCTGCAGAGGGATCAGCTGTCTCTGCAAACTTCTTCACTTTGGCTTTTATGGCTGAGATGCTGCTCTGGCGGCTTGAGATGTCTTGTTCTAAAGCCTAAGATGGGTAATATGAATATTACAAAAACAAATAAGCAATCAACAATATTTTACAGCTACTTACTGTTTCTTTGCTGAGTGCTTCTGCGATGGAGGTGGAGTCCAGTGGTATTTGTCTGTTCTCTTTGACACTGTCCTCCACTTTCTCCATCCATCCCAGCATCTCGTCCAGGCCGTCCTGCACACTCATGGAGCGTGTCAAAGTGATCTGGAGTTTCTCATTTCGGTCACTGACAGACTTAGACAAGTTGTCATAACGCTCTAGTATGTCGTCTGATTATGAAAAATAAAACATAATATGTACTGTATATCAAAATGATTTCACTTCTGTAAGTAATGTTAAGAAACAATAGTATTAGATATGATATGACCATAGTGCATGATAGCAGACATACCAACTGTCTCCTGTATCTCATCTGAGTTGTTCAGCAGATCTCCTTCAGAGGCTATTAATGACTCTGCAGTTTTCTGTAAAGTGTCAACCGCAGTTTGATGTCCAGTCATCTGACTTTGCAAAACCTAAAATATAAATTAAATAAAGCAAGTGATCAGTAATACATTAATCAGAATATAACAGTATCAGATGTAAGCAAGGGTGACACATATCTGGCAAAGAGGCAATAAGACTGTTCCAGAAACTTAAGTTTCCAGAAATAAATTGTAACCTAATACTAAAGCTGTGTTTCTTGTTGTAGTCTCACTGTTACAGTGTTAACTACAAATATCAGCACTTGTCACTACGTCTCAGCAGAGGAATGTTATTTAACATTTGAGGAAAAGGCAGCCAACAGCTCTGTCTAGTTTCTTATCCTCTTGTTGGAGTGTGTCTGCTAGAAATAACAGTAATAAGTATTCCCATGTGGCTCTGAATTTGAATACAGTTCTAAAAATAACTCTCATAGTGGAAGCACTATATTTGGTGTTGTAGATGAAATGTTTGGTGATCACATAACCCAATCATTTAAATTATGTTTCTTATTGTTTTTATAGAGATCCAAAAGATACAGTATTAACAATAAACTGCCATTGATTTTGGGCCCAGGTAACTAAATTCAAGTTAATGTAAGCCTTTTTCTTGACAATATATTTCAGGGTTACATTTCTTGCCTTAGTGTCTTCCAGTTGCTTCTGCAGTGTTTGTGGGTCCGCTGCTATAGGCTCTGATTGCTGTTTCCTGGCTTCATCCTCTGAGCTGTTGAGCCACTTGAGAAGGCCTGCACTGGTGTCATCATACTTCTTGTATTTATCAATCACATCTTTGAGGTTGTTGCCAAGCTGATTGCACTAAAACACAACAAACAAATTCATCAAGACATTTACATTCAACTATTATTTATTCCCCTTTTCCTTCCAAGCTATATGCTTCCCCCAAGTGGCCACTAGGAGTTATTACACCTCCTGCCATAGCTAGAATACCTGTGAATGGAGAGCCTTGTACCGAGTGGCTGCAGAGTCAAGCTTGTCTTTAACAAAAGAGCAGGTTCCTGATGTATCCACTTGTATTTGTGTATTTTTTCTTGCAGGATCTGCCACTCCACAGGCTTTGGCCACATCCAATACTTTCTGTCCTGACATGGTGATGAAGCGCAGGTCTCCTTTGTGGGATATCACATCTTCTGAGAAGTTCTTTTGTGATTGGAGTTTATCTCTGAGAATATTGAGTGAACTTGCAGGAGTATCCAGCTTCTGTATATCACCCTCAGCCTGGTCTAACCAGCCCTCAAACTCTCCACAGTCATCTTGAAACTTCTTCATTTCTTCTTGAACACACTGAAGCTGTTTCATCTGCTGCTCAGCCTGTGTCAAAGAGGCCTCATAACGGCCTTTTAGATCCTGGATGTTCTTCTGCAGTCTCTCCTTCTCCTCGTGGGACAACACATTGGCTTGTTTGTCCAGTAAAGCTTGGGCTGATTGCGTGGCCATTATGAGATCCTGCTGCTGGGAGATAATAGTCTGGTGATGTGCCTAAAGTGGAAATACAAATACAAAATCATTTCAACAATTGTAAAATATAATAAGTTATATCTTAACATTTTAACTCGTGTACAGTATGGTGACAACAGACAGAGGCAAAATGAATTCTGTCTTGTGCATTAAAGTTGTACCTTGACTTTTTCGTACTGTTTGTTCAAATCCACGACTGCATTGCTGCTCTGTCCATTGTTTTTGCTATAATCTTGTCCAGAGCCCTGTGGGGCATTTCCATTGGCATCATCAGCCTCATCCATCTGCTCTATGGCTGAGGTCTCACATGGCAGGTTGCCATTCTCTTTGCTTATATGGTCAGTTTGATCCAGGCTGATCTCATTTTCATTTCCTATGTTGGATATCCAGTCGAGGAGACCTTCAATCTTGTTCTTACTTTCTTCAAGTCTCTCAACAGCTGCTGCCTATTAATATACATATAATAAAATACACTTGATCAAAATAGGGTCATGTTTTGTATTATTGAAAGTACACAGGTGTGAAACAGCACATACAGAGACAGTTTGAACTTTTACCTTTTCACTTTCCTGTTTTATGGCTGATGTCACTACTTTTTCTAAGTTTTTCCGCGAATCTTCAACCCGTTGGTTGATTAGCTTTGATTTGCTTTTAGCTTCTTCCAACCTGCTCTCGATTTGAGCAATTTGATCTGGCGTCAGCTTGCTCCTATTTTCCTCCAGGAACTTCTTTGTACTGGTGATGACCTCACTCAGAGCACTGGCATCTGTCAATACATCCTTTTGCAGAGCCTTAAAATGAGATACAGATGAGAAGGTAAGGCAAGTGTAAATTAAGGTGTGCCGTGGTTGTTATATTCAAACAGAAAGGGTCACAACAACTCTAGCATGTTTAAGTTAACCAAAATAACACTATTTATTAGTGTAGTATATATTACACACCTGGTGCTCCTGCTGGTACTGCTGCAGCTCACTGACAGAATCTGTTTTTCCAGCCTGTTGCTGATGACCAATCAGACGGTTTTCTGTCAGAGTGAGATTATCACACAGTTCTTCCAGCTTCTCAGAAAACTCCTTCTGTTTATCAACTAGTGACTGTGAATAAAAATAAAAGGGAATACAAAGGATAATAAAGTACATTCAGAAACTGCAAAGGTACAACAAAGACAGTGTTTGAGCTCACAAACAGGAATGCTGTAAACATGCTTGCAAAGTGTCACTTGATAACAGTAGGCATTGTCTCTTGTACCAGTGACAATATCTCCATACCTAAAGATTATTACCAGTTTAATAATAAAGCCATAAGCCATGCTTGAGCACAGAAAACATAAAACAGTATAGTAGTATTATAGTATATAGTTTTTATACACTGTATTTGGCTGTGGTGTGGTTTGTTATTTGGTTAGTAAGCCATATAGGGCTATACATGGTATCATACAGGCAGACCTTAGCCTGTTCATCTTTCTCTTTTTGTTCCAGTAAAATTGCTAAGGATCCTCTCTCAGTAGTGAGCCTCTCCGTCTCCTCTCTGAAGGCTCGCTGAGTGGAGCTGAGGAGTTTGAGGAGGTAACTGCTTTGAGCTGGACTCAAAAACTGAGCATTTTCTGAAATAAAGCTCTGCACTTCAAACGTGACATCCTCTAACTTCAGTCTGCCTTCTTTCGAGAGACTGTTCTCTGAGTCCTGCAATATAAAACATTTACATTAAATTACTCAGTGGGATTTGTAATAACACATACATATTAAAACATACTTTGTTCTTCTGAAGGAAATGGCTCAATGTGTCCACATCACATTGATTCAAATCCATGTTTACACTTTCAGACGTTTTTTGACAAAGTTCAGTAAGTTCATGAAGACTATTAAGATGTTTGAGGTGCGTTGATTCCAAATGTTCCTACAAATCACAATGAACAGTATTAGTGTTTATATTTTTTCTATCTTTTCTCAATATAAACTAATTATATACTACTCAATACTTTTCCAGTGTTCATTGCATCATTTAGTGAATGACTTCTCTCTGCACACATTTTGTAAACAGCAGTAAAACTTGGCTCTAGATCCAGATATGTTAAGGCCAAGTCCTGGTGGATTTGTTTGGGTATGTCGTCGGCAGCCGAGTTTAGAAGTTGTTTGGCTTTCTTCATGTCTTCAGTTAAAACTCGAGCCAAATCTGATAGCTGTGATTTCAGAGTCTGGAGGCAAAAAATGTCATCATCACTTTTTTAATTGTTTAAAATATACAATCATTTCTGAAACCAACCAACCTGACATTCATCTACTTGTATCTGCAGTTCGTCCATGTTTTGGGCCAATGGAGTCTGACTGAAGAGATCTTTCTTAATATCATCTAAAACATCAGCATGATCCTGCAACTGCCCAACACACTCCAAGTAGTCCTGGATTGAAAACAACTACAAACAGAAATTATGAGCCACATCCAAATAAAAATGTATACAATGTCTTAATAATGTGAGAGCTACCTTATTTTGCACCTCTTCTACTTTGCCAATCTCAGAGATTTTGATCACTTGATGACTTTCTGCAGCAGAAAGACTAGGGTCACATTCGGCCTCCTCTTCCTCCTTGATACTGTCCAGTCTGTGCCTCGCGACCTGTGGCGAGTCACCCCCGAGAGCACTGTTCAAAGTGTCCATGACCTCTTGAAGCACAGATAGGTCTTGACTGGAAGAAACGGTCTTAAGGACTTGCAGTAATTGTAGCTGGATGTTTGGTGCATCTGCCTGTTCACTGACGTTGTGGTCTTCCACCTCCACCAAATTGCTATCTATAGACTTGAAACTAGATGTTTTCTGGACATCAATAGCAAGGTCTCGCTGGTGACAGGTCGGCAATGGAGGCAGGTCTCTTTCAGGGCACTTTCCTTTTGCCAAATGCAGTGACGTTAAATCTGTTTGGTTTTCAGCGCCTTTTAAATCAGCTATTTTTACACCCATTTGTATTAGGTCATGTACATTTGACATAGTAACATCAGAATAGCTGTCTTTTTGCATGGATTCTCTTGCTAAACAGGGAGGCTGAGAAAGATGCATACCTAACATATGTATGTCTGATTCAACTTTACATTCATCAGTATTTGAGATATTACTTTCGAGTCTTTTGTGGCTTATTGACATAGGGTCTGACAAAGAATCTGTTGGCAATTTTAAAATGTCCTTGTTCTGCCTCTCTGGAGGTATCATTGCTGTATTCACCTCAGCATTTTCTGCATACTCGTGCTTTTCAATAGGAAACTTTTTATCACCCTGACCTTCACATAGACTTGTGCTATTCAGAATCTGGTTTTCCATTAAACTGTCTTCTTTGTTATTTATATTAACATTTGCAGTGGAGATGTCGGAAGTTTGTGTCTCATTTAAACCATGTGCATCTTCAAAGCATGTATATGTAGTTCCCATACTAATATCTTCTTCTGAATAAGGCACTCCACTTTGGGGTAGTAGGGTTTCATCTGTATTTGGCTCTTCATAGTCATCCCATGGCACTGTATATTGAACCACATCTCCAGGTGGTAAGTAATCTTGAATTGGTTCATTGTCCGAAGTTGACTGAACTGAGTTGACTGAGTTTAGGTCATTCTCTACCCTGGGCTTTTCAAACAGCAGATGTTTTTTTAATGAAGAAATATCCAGTTCTGCCTGGTTCATACAGACAATTCCAGATCTGCTGGCAGAGTTGATAAGCTGACTGGCTAAAGTATTATTGTTTGTCTGGCTCCTTGTGTCTTTGTTAATATTGACCATATTTGATTGACATAACTGTTTGACTGGATCAACATAGTGTGTCTGCTGACATTGGGCTGCGGCCTCTGTAAAACTGTCTACATCTTGTGCAGACATTTTGTTGACTTTGGGAATACTTTGTGAGGCCGCATGATTTCCAGTAGAGGGTGACATCATTATTGGGCAAGCAGAATCATGTTCACTAACTCTGGGAGTGGCTGTGTATAGATTTTTACTTAGCCCCTCCTCACACTCTCTTGTGTCATGCTTAATCAGTACTGCACTTTCTGTCCCTCTGCTGCCATCTGCCTCTTTGTGTGTAAGCGCATGCATCACGACAGCAACCCTCTTCTTATTTGACTGCTCCTTATCCAGGCTTTCATAAATGCCATTAATGTCCTTCTGTTTTGGATCGATAGAGATAGACTGGTTAGAGGTTTCTTCAGTGTAATAATCATCTTTGGGTTGAATGCTAAATATTTCATCTACCTTTTCAGCTTGTGGCAATACAGCCCTACTAATGCTATGTGTACATCCAGAGCTCAGCAGACCATCATTATTCAGTAATATAGGTGTATTTGTCATAGATATTGTTTTGCCACTAACTGACTGTGACAGTAACTCCTGAGCTGTCTGCAGTTTACAACCCTTTTCACAGGCTTCTTTCAAAATGTCTTCTTCCTCATCTTGTGTTTTGAGAAAATAAATAGTTTCTTCAAGCTCAACCTCGTGACTTTCGCCAGAGCAGGGAAATTCACATGAAGTGTGACTTATATTTTCAAGTTGGCTAGAAAGCAAATCAGAATCTAGATATGATACTGAACATTCAGAGCTGAATATCTTTTGAGGAGAGCCATTCACAGTGCATATTATGGTCCTAGTTTCAATCGTTTGGAAATCAAATGTTTCTTTTATACATTCATCATGTGAAGGGTCTTCCTCAAACATTTCTGGATTTGAACCTTTTTCCAAAATCCCTGCTTCATCACTATCTATTATATCATCACTGTCATTAAAATGGGTCCATAAAGAATCTAAATGCGTATCATCATTCCTATTGAAGCTTATATTTCCACTGGCTGAAGACACAAAATTATGGGAATAACTTCCTTCTTCCTCACTTAATTCTTCCTCATTAATTTCTAAATGCACATCTGAAATATCGCCTATATCTACTGTATAACATTTATCATTTTGGCTGGTGCTTTCATACATTGAAGTATTCTCAAGGAAAACTTTAATCATGTTTGTCAGCTGTTTATCCAAGATTAAAATCCTTTGACCTGATTTGGGGTCAATGTAAGTGTTCATCATTAGGTAAGAAACAAATAACTGCTTGGCCTCTGCAGGGGAAGGGACCTTAAAGCTTAAATATTGTGGAGCATAGTGTCCTTCAGATTTGAGTTTCAAATATGTGAGCCAAGATGAATACTCTTTGTTTAGTTTATTAATGTCTGGTAACTGATTGGGAATTTCTATCATTTTCAAAACCTCTGCTGCACAATCGTCAATGAAATTATTTTTAACAGCTCTATCAATGTCTATTACTTCTGACCTTTCCGGGATGTACAAAGCTGCAATTTTCTGATAATCACTGAACAATTCACTACTAAACCTGGTTGAGTTGACCTCCTTTTCAACATGTATGTTGTCAGTTTCCCCAGACTGAGGCAGCACAATCCCTATAAACTGATTTCCAAGAACAATGAGAGTGCTGCTTGAGCTCATCAAATCACACTGCACAGACGCATCCACTTTCAACTCAGTGATATTGTCCTGTAGCTGGCTAGCTTCCTTTCTGGAATCGTTTCCTTGACTTCCAGACCTCAAAAGATAAATTTCCCTCCCTGGCATCAACAATTTATTTCCTTTGAGGCAGTTTAATATCAGACTGTTAACCTCACATGGGTCTGTGTCAGGAACAGGCTCGTTTTTAGCAGCTCTGAGAGCCATCAAACTCTGACAGTTTCTTTGCTGCTGCATTGCATTTATATAGACAGATGCTGGGATCAGACCACAATGAAATGCCTGCTCTAAGCTAAGAACATCTCCTGTGTAGTTCATCTGTATTCTGTCACTGTTGTCTTTCAGCTCAATAAACTTAATGATTGGGTTTTCTTCAAGCATGGATTCACCCAAAGCAGCTGTGACTTCAGGGAAGGACACAGAGGACATGTATGAACTCTGGATGCATTTGTTTTCATTATTCTCTGGAGATTTGTAACTGGGATCTTGGTCGATAACAGGTTCTTGGTGGTTCTTATCAGGCACTTTAGGTTGTTGATTTATGACAGTGAGGTCGGTGGAAGTTTGGGTCCATAATCTGTTACAGGCAGATTTAAAATCCTGCAAAACAAAAAATAAACTTTAATATATATATAAAAAATCGAATCTATCAGGAAGCTGTATTTATATTTGCAAAATTAGATTAAATTACTCACCGCAACACAAACAATGATCAGGATTGCAGCAGCAGACAATTGTGGTGGACAACACATTAAAAGCTGTCATGCATTTGAAAGTGTAAATTCCAGCACTTTGCAAAAGGCTTATTTGTTACATGGTATCAAACATACAGTATTTGGGTCAAACATGTATCACTGTCATTTCTGGAAAGCACAGCCCACTATATGTCGGTGATGTTGTAGTAAGCAAGCATGTTTACAGCAAACCTTTTTGACTTTGTTATGCACACTATAAATACATCTGTTATCATGACGGGGGAGAAAATACTTTGCATTTGGGAAGAGAAAGAGGTTAGTCATGCAACTGAACATAAGGTGGCACTGTCTCTAAACACATAATCATTACACTCAAGGGAAAGGAAATGTGTCCAACCTCTTCTGCAGAGCTTGTATTAAATGAACATTGCTGGGACAGTTCACTATAGGCTTCATTCAGTTCTTTCAGCTGCTCCTCGGCCTCTGCTCTCTCCTCCTCTGACATTCTGTTGGGCAAAAATACAATAGAAAGTATAAGATAGTGAATTATAAATAATATGCACAGTGAACATTTGCTCTTACTTTTCATTGTGTTTGTTCAACATTGTTTGTGTGATCCTCACTGCTTCTGCAATCTGTTCCTTTTTAGCTAGCATTTCCTCCTTTGAAACCTGGATTAGAAAACAGGATTGGGTATAAAATGTAAGAAAAAGACAGACTAAAAAAGATGAGTGCATATAGGGATAAAGTAGGAAGTAGTAATTTGTGTATTTATTATAGTACTAGTTTTATTGCAAAATGTATTATATGTACATAAACCTTAATGGCCCTATTAAACATTATTGGTTTACCGAAATGAAAACAGGTAGCATTAAAAGTTAAAAAGGCTAACCTAATTGCAGAAGATTTGTGATATGTTCATACAAGCAAATCTTGGGCATGTGTGGAAGTATGTGTGCACTTAGATTAAGGGTTATTGCTGCCTTTTGCTCTTGTCCAAACTCGCTCAAAATTAATGGCCCTGTCCATGAAAAGTAAAAAAAATTAAATAATTTAAATGCTGTAAATTCTCCTGCAGCTAATGACATGCCAGTCAGGCCATGAGTTTATGCACTTTTTGTACATATTTAGGCCCTGTGCTTTTGCACACATTAGATCAGAATAATACACTACACACCCTCTTTATTCGCTAATAACACTCCATTACTTAAAATGGACAACTATAGTGAAAACAACTAGTCTCATTGAATGACTAAAATATGGAGAAATAATAGTTAATAGAAAAAAAACTAATAATCTTACATAATAATTTATTGTTATCTTATTGAAAAGTGTGGCAAAATACATGGTTTAGAAAATGCTTAGACGGAAGATCAAAACAGTGAGAAATTAAAGAATGTTATATAATATATAATATGTAAATGTAATTTATAACTTGTACTCAGTGGGTGTATCATACAATATTAGTGCTTGTGAAACATCAAAAAGTACAGACATACTTATACTAATATGTAAGGATTTATGTTATGTAATGTTATGTTGTTTATGGAGGATTTCAATCAGTTGGTATGCACTGTGGCTTTATTACTAGTGAAAACACAGTGATCAGATTAACATCTTTTTATATACAGGAGCAAATAAAACACTTGTACATATGTTTTTACCTGGGGCTTATCAGAAGCACCTGTGTTGGCATTACTATCTTTAGGAGCATTGCCATCATGGTTGAAGCTGGGTTTCACATTGGACATCCAGTGCAATAATTTGCTAACTTTATCACCATGCTCCCTCTTCTCCTCATCAACAGACCTCTAGAATAAGAATACATTTATTTTCAACAACATTGTTAAGCATGAAAATAATTTGCCAAAGTATGGTGTCAGGAAATCGCAAATATTCAAATAATACTCAAAACAAACAATCAGATGGATGGGATACTCAATATGTACAAAAATAGACAAATCTTCACCGTGCATAATTGGCAAAACTATTTATATGCCAAAACATAGTGATACATTGCTTTAGCTCCGAAGGGGTGAATTTTTGTGGCCTCTAGTAGCCTTAACCCAGTGTGACAGTCATTGACACTTCTTTCAAGAGCCTCTCTGAATGTGATTTTTCTTTTGGTCTTTGGACATGTTAGGCTTTTGGTGTGAAACTTTTCATCTTTCAGCACAGTGGCAGTCACTTTGTCAATAAGACCGCTTTGCATGACTTCCTCAAAGGAGACTCTTTTGTGTGTTTGGGGATTTACTAGTCCTCCTGTCTGGAGCTGGAACTCGATACAGCGAAAACCAACATCTTTTGTGAAAAGATTTTCTTGTACTGCTTGAGACACTGATAGAGTTTTTCCTGTTTTGGGGTCGACAATGCCATAATAGGCTTGCTCAAACTGTTGAAGCTGTTCGGCTAACGATTCATCCACAAGACCTTTCTTAAGAGCATCAGCAAGTTTAGATTTCCCTCCAGATGCAGGGTCACATATTCCCCCTGTACAGGCCTGCGCCTCCAGCAACCTCAAGGCAGTGGCTCTGTCAGTGAAGCCTTGTTGAAAACCTTGAAGAATAGACAGTCTTTTTCTATGAGTGACATCCCAGAGACCAGCAATTGGACTATTTGGATCATCCACCACTACCATACGTGAAAATATAACATCAGCAATCTCATAGATACTAAGCGACCCACGACAATAGCTTTCAAATTCAGATTTCTCAAGAAACCGCTGGCTCAAAGCGGACTGGAGACAGATTTCGCGCCCGGTTTTGGCATCACTGATAATGTGAAGAGTGCTTCCTTTGGCATCAACTATGGACTTTTCCTGCCATTCACTTTCCTGTTGGGATAAAACCAGGTACATGCTGTTCTCAATGTGTTTTTTCTTGAATGCTTCAAAGGCAGACATTTCGATACCCTGGCTGCTCTTTACTACACATACTCTATGAGAAGTTGTCGGAGAAATGTTGGTAAGATGCCTATCGCCAAATGGCACGAGAAATACGCCACCATCGATGTCGTAAAGGCAAGTCTTGAGTATTTCAGAGTAGTATGCTTTCTGTCCAGTGTCGGGGATGTGAAAACCCTTGTGGTTACTAATTGGTTCATACAGACTATTCAGAGTGTCTTTGTCTATGAGGCCTTGGTCAATAGCAGCACTTTCAGGCACTCTTGCACTTGTCTCTGGATTGATCAAGCCACCGGAAGACAGCTGAACCTCTAGGAGCATCTTTCCTCTGTATCTATCAATAAGTCGTTGCTGAATGGCTTGGAACACAGACAACTTTCTACCAGTAAAGACAAACCCTGTGAAGGCTTTCTCTGCATCTAGTAGTTTATTTCTCAAAGCTTGATCTACAATACCTTTCTCTAGAGCCTCAACAACTGATAAAGTTTGACCTGTGGCTAAATCAGTGATGCTCCCAGTGGCAGCTTGCGCCTCAAGAAACTCAATGGCATAGGCTTTAGCCAAAAAGCCCTTTTCAGACGCCTCTAAAAAGGACATTTTCTTCTTACTCGATTCCACATAGACTCCAGCAATGGCGCTTGATTTTCCACCAAAGTGAGTGGTAGTAGTTTGCACCTCTTTCCTAGCATTTAAGCTGGTTTGCAGCTGGTTTTCTGTGGTGACATTCTCTGTTATTTCAAAGACTTTGGTGATATACTGTCTCTTGGTGGTAACGTTGATTTGGTCTGATGCTTTTGTTGTTGGTTCCTGGTATGTATGTGTGGTTTGGCTGTAAATGGTTTGACTGTTCAGTTTTTTCAGGTCTTCAGGAGTTTGTTGGGTCTTTGTATTTGTGATCTGTGGATGTGACATAGAAATACGTTTGTCTTAGTTATCGTACCACAATGCTTACTACACACTTTAAGATGCTGTGTGAAACGTTTTCACAATCATTAAGTTGTTTTTTGGTTACTAATGTTTTTTGATAAGCAGATTTTTTTTATTATGTTTTCAGTGTGACCAAATTACTGATTGATTGCAGGAATAACAAAGTTAAGGTCAAGGGCTTCTGAAATCCTTTATAATAGGAAAAAATGTGATCACTCCAGTATTAGTTACACACAGCATGTTTTGAATATGCTTTTGTAAATAGATAAATATATTGATGCATACCTCTGTGAACACTTTAGTTTTGAGCACCCCATCCACTGTGTTGGCTTTCATGGCTTCATTTGATGACATTGCCTGCTTCTGTTGTGTCACTAACACATCAGTCTTCATGGAGCCAGCTCTATTGTCTGCCTGTTTCTCCAGTTGATTGTCATTGCTCATCTTGATTTCTGTCGTCTTAAGTTTCTCTTTAAGACCTTTGACCTCTTTGACATAGGACTCAATTTGTTGCCGATATGAGCTTGCTTCATTTGCTATAACCGATTGTTTTAACTCATTGTCAGTCACCAAGCTTGTGCGTTTGGTCTGTTCAGTGTTTAGAGTTTTTAAAACTCTAACTTGGGAGTTGAGTTTGTGATTATCTTCTTGAAGCTGGGTTATTTGGTGCTTTGCTTCAGACAAATCTTGCAGAAGTTTTGTTCTTTCTTGCTGCTCCATTTTAACCTGCAGCTGCTGGTCTGCCACTTGCTTGGCGTCCACTGTGGTATGGTGGACTGTCTGAACCTGTTTGACATCTGTATTTAAATACCCTTTGAGCATTTCTGTTATTTCGGAGCTTTGTGACACACCTTTGAATTTTGTCTGCAATAAAATAAGCTTTTTCTCAACTTCCGCTCGCACAAACAACAACTGCTGCTCATAAGCTTCTTTCTGAAGCTGCAGTTTACTTTTTAACTCCTCAAGCATTTTCTTACAGTTATTAAGATGTTGCTCCATTTCCTGGGACTGGGACTTAAGAACTGCATTTTCTCTCTGTTTTTTATCTAACTCTATTTGGTTGCGATGTAGATTATTGTTACAGGTTCGAATTTCTGACGACAAAGACATGTTTTTTTCTAGCTGCTCTGTCTTCTCCCTTATAAGCATGGTGTTTTCCAGTTGAAGATTTGACCGAGAATTGTCAGAACTAGACATAACTTCTTTCACTGTCTTTTTAGTTTGCTGCAGCTCTGTCTCCAGCTGCATTATCCTAGACTCTTTAGCTCTAACTTCAGAGTTAACCTTCACTAATTCATCGTTAGCTTTTTTAATAGAACTATTTAATTCTGATATTTTTAAATTCAAGCCTTCGACTTTCTTTTCTGCTGCGTTCTTGTTGTTCTGAAGAGTGGTCATCTCTTGTTTAATTTGGACAGACACGTTCTCTGTGCTAAAATGTTTGTATTTCATAAGTTCACTTTCTAATTCTCTGACTTTATCTCTATATTTACAGGTCTCCTCCATCTCTTTTTGTAGATCTGCACTCTTTTTATTTAGCTTTGCATTCAAATCATTAATATCTGCATTTTGGCAGTTTATCTTTTGTTGAGATGAATTTTTCTCAACAGACAGTGACTGGATATCTGATTTGAGAGTTCTTATTTCTTTTTCATAATTGGCTATATTTGTATTTAATGTTTGGATTTTCTGTTGCATCTCAGTAGTTTTCTGAGCCTCATCACTGTGACCTTGAAGTTTAAGTTGAAGATCATGATTACTTTGTGACTTTCTATTGAGTTCCTCTTCAATAATTTTAACCTGAGATTTGCTACTCTCAATCTGAGATTTTAAGATTTTAATTTGTTGGTCCCTGCTGTCGATTTCCATATTAACCTGCTCAAGTTTAGATTTCACAATCTTTAAGTTATTTTCTACATCAAACTTAGACATTTTTAGCTCATCTACTTCTTTCTGCGCATGAGAAGTGACCAGTTCACTTTTTTGAAACTCTGCTTCAAGGGTTTTACATTTAAGATGCAGTGTCTGCTCAGATCTTTTTACTGACAGGTTTTCCTCTTGGACCATTTGAAGCTGCTGTTTGCAATTCTCAATCTCATTTTTTAAGGACATTATTTTCTGCTCAGATGCAACCCTTTCTTTCTCCAGGGACTCAGTGTTGATCTGCAGATGTCTAACGTCACTATCAGCAGACACGTTCTTTCTCTTGAGCTCATCACATTTCACTTTAAGCTGATCTATAATGGTTTGTTTTGAATCTAACTCTTCTTCTATGTCCTGCATTTTCTTAGTCTTGTCCTGCTCCTGTGAGTTTTTCTTCTGAAGCTCCCCTTGTGTGAGCTTCAGCTGCTCTTTTAGACCCTCCATTTCAGTTTCATGAAAGAAAACATTTTGCTCTAGTGAAGATTTAGCTCTCTGGAGGGACCTGATTTCATCTTGAAGTTCGCTAATAACTTTCTTTAAGTTTAATGTTTGCTGTTGAAGATCCTCAGATTTCTTGGTGATACTAATCCTTTCCGTTTCAATGTCCATCTGGAGTTTGTGTAAGGCCTCGTTGCTGTCATCCAGGAGCTTTTTGAAGGTCTCTGCTTTCTTTTCAGCCACTTCTGCTTTGTTCTGAGACATTATTAACTTTTGCTGCAAAACCTCATTTTCTTTGATAGCAGATATGTGAGCCTCACTTTGAACCACCACTGTCTCAGCTACTGTCTCATGTGTTGAAGATTGTACTACAGCATTTTCACTGGACTGAACTTTGAGCTCTAGCTCTACCTGTCTTCTGCCTTCCTCTACTTTCTTCTTTTGAGCCTCTAACTGCCCTATCAACTGCTGCATGTGCTGCAACTCTTTATCTATTGCAGTTTTTTCCTTTAATGCCAAATCTAGCTGTGTTCGATACTGGTTTACTTCATGCTCAAGTTTAGATTTCTCTGAATTCACACTATTTATGGTCGCCTGTAGTTTTTCAATCTCTCCTTCCATCTTTTCCAGCTCAGCTTGTTTAGTGGTCAACAGTGCTTCTTGTTCATTTATTCTCAGCACGAGTTGGTTGAGTTCCATTTCACCTGCTGCTTTTTGCAGTTCCATGCTCTCAGTCCATTTTTCATTCTCTGCTTTTTCATTTGCCTTTCTGTTCTATAATAATGCAAAGACAAAAGTCATCCACTGTTTCCAACTCACAACAGCTTATACTGAGATGTGCTGCAGTATCGTTGAGCCACTCCCCAGGAGTTGAAAAAGGCATGCTTTTGACGGATAGATGATGTTTCATCTAACTGTTTGGTTAGATGAAAAAACTACTTCCAGTTTACCATCCAACAGTACTACTGAAAAACACAATACTTTTCAGAGTGAATGGATTTTTCAGAAATCCACAAAACAAGCTTGAAAACCTTCATAAAAACACCACAAAGTCACCATCACCAGCCACAGAGAGCAACAGACATGCTCTTATAAACCAATTCCCACAGTCCATATGTATTTTTGCACCTATCAGCAAAAACACCGAAATCACCCATAAAGTGTTTAAATAGCACATCAGTATACAACACAATAGACAATTAGATTCATTTAAAGCAAGAAAACATACAAATTGTTTTAAGCAACACTCTATTTGTACTTGATAATCAAAGAGAACGTCTGAGGCATCTCTTACCTCTTCTTCTTCGGTCCTTTTTAGAGTTTCACTGGCAAACTTCACATACTGCGTCATAGATGTCACCAGAGCAGTGTAGCGTGTGCGGAGATCCATAAACTAAAGAATCAAAGCAAAATTTACCCATGTGCTTTGTGCAACTGTTTATGCAAACTCACATGCTGTGGTAGAATTACCTCCTGCTGAATGGCATCAGCTGAGCTCTGCATCCTTCTCTTCTTCAGAGGAGACTTGTGCTGAGAGTCCACCATGGCTCTGAATGTCATCAACTGGAGTTCATAATCCTTAAAGACATTACATTAAGGATCACTTACTGCACCATGAGTTGATTCGACTAAATGAACACCTACAAGACATTTATACTCACTTTGACAGCAGCGGAGTACTGTTCTGAATATTTCTGACATTCATCAATTCTGTTCTGTATTTGTTCAATTTCACCAACAAGTACCTTAAACAAGATACATATAAAATGAATGTGCAATGATATTTCTATGTATAACAATGTTCTTCCTTTATTTATAGCCAACCTTCTGCTTGTTCAATAATTCAGCGAGGGCCTTGCTATCTTCAGGTTTGTTTTCTTGGGCTTTCAGCTGTGCAGTCTCCATTTCTTTTACCCAATCATCGAGACTAAAGTAGGACTCTCTATAGTGTTTAAGAAACTTGCTGATACCATCCAGGTCTCGAAGCCTAAGAACAAATTAAATATATAAAAAGACATTTATACAGTGGCTTATAAACATAAACATTGAATAACTGCATTTAAAGACCACACACCTGCTGTCTATCTGTGAGTGAATGCTCTGCCATCGTTCACTAAGTTGGTCTGCCTTCTCTTTGTGCCAGTCCAGGTCAAAGTCTCGCTCATTATGGGCCTTAAACATGCGGTCACTGATGACTCTAGCTTTCTGTAGTTCATCCTCCATGTCGTGAAACACCCCCTGCTGCTCATCTATCTCTGTTCGCCATTGCTGTAAATAAATGGAGAAATGTCATACAAATACTCAGTGTAAAAGTATTTGGTGTTTTTAAGTCTAACTTTTTTTTACCTTGAGAGTAGAAACGACTGTCTCGATGGATTTGAGATCTGAGTTCATGGCGTCCTCTTCGTACAGTTTAGATTCATAGGCCTTTACTAACATTTCGGCACCATGGCTGTGCTTCACGACTAAGCTCACAGTTTTCAATCTGCACAAAGAAAAGACACATTTACTTACTATACCTCTTTAGTATGATGAATTATTGAAAAAATTATATAAACTGATCATTCATACTTGTCCAAATAGATGAAGGACATGGAGTGCACTTGGTTTATACTGTGCACTAGTGACGTGAGTTCAGCTGACAGAGTGGAGACTGAGGGGGAGCCTGCAGCCTGTCTGATGAACAGCTCACACTTGTTCTTCATCACATCAAAGTCCTCCTTTAGTTTAGCTAGCTCAGCTATCTTCTTCTGTAGAGCATCAAATATGCATTTTAACAACAAAATAAAGTCATAAAAATACAGAAGCCAGATAAAAGACCTGCATTTACTTGTAGGTGTTTAAATACAAAAAAATACCTCATGCTCAGTGATGCACAGTAGACTCTGCTCCAGATCGTCTCGCTCCAGAGGGGTGCGGATCTGTCTGATGAGGTGTTCTTCATGAGCCTCCAAATGCATCCGAAAATTACGGATTTCTGAGATGTAATGGTTGTAAACAGACTCCTGGTGTTCCTCTATCAAAACAGACATAACTATGTCACTATAAAGTTTTATAATATCTCACTACAACTATGTACATTGAAACCCAATCACAAGTACTCTAATCTCCAGTGTCTAATGCAGTGTTGTAAATACACCTATAGATGGCAATATAATCACATAACTTGACACTGAATTGTGTGATTGTTACACAAGTCAAAATACCTTGCTAAATAACAGTAAAATAAATATCTGATCGATCTATTTGGATATGCCAAAAGGAAAAGATCCCCAACAGCATTTTTCATATGAATATAAATAATGAATGTGTTCTTTGTACACCTGAAAAAACATTACAAAATAATGATGATTCATTACCTCCCACACCCATAATTACATGAAATCTACAAGCAGCAAAGCCAGCAACTTCTTTTGAAAGACCTTTTAGTCAGAAAAAATACTATAATTCCAAAAGGCATTAACTTTGAGCTGAGAGGCTTACAGAGCCATGTGTTGGTTTTTTTCAGTAAAACTGAAGCTAAGCCTCACCTCTCTCTGCAGACTGGAGCAGCTCTTCATAGTACTCTTTGCAGGCAGCTACGTCTCTCTCCAGCTGAGCACAATCTGCCACTGTGAACACCTCTGATTCTTTACTGTCCTTCAGAAACTCATCAAAGTGGATCTGAAGGTTGTGTATGACCTGCTGATGCTCTCCTGGTAACATAGTCTTGATCTAAGATAATAAAGATAGTCAACGCATTATTATTTAAGTCTTTAGTTTTGGAAAATTAAACTGAATATATGATTATACTTACTGATGCCACATTCCAGTTGTGGATGGCTCGAATATCATCCATTAGATGATGCCAGGACACAACACTTCTCATGTTGATATGGGAGTGATGCCACAGTGACAATACATTCTGGTATAATTGTTCAGTCCTGACGAAAAGGCATTAATGTCAACATATCTTTGCAGAACCATACAGATAAACCAAACTCACATTGAAAATAGTCTAAACTCACTTGGTGGCCACATCAATTGCCTCTTTGTTTGGTGGAGGCACAGTGAAGCAGACAGCGGGCACCATGGCCTCGTTTCCTGCTGGGTTGATAACTTTCCACTTTGCTCTGTGAGAATTACTGGCCAATACACATTCATCATCTTTATAGATAGTGATCTGAAAAGGTAAAAATAATAAAAATTTTCTGAAAGTTCAATTTGGATTTAATGTTGTTAGTTGTGTTACATACCTCTATTTGACGGTAATCACAGATGGCTTTTACTGGGATGGAGGACCTGACTGGGTTGTCTGGATTTCTGGGCCGCAGTTGAACAATACTTTTAGCTCTGCCCACCAGCCCTGCAACTGTACTCCTGTACTGAAGCAACTGCTCTTTCTCATCCTACAGACATAAAACAATAAAACCATGTGTGTATTATATGTTTCAGTAAAGCTGCATTGTATATTTAAATCTTACCATTGATTCCTGAATAAGATCTTCTAGTCTGTGTAAGTTGCTTGAACGATCACAGTGGTATTTTCTATATATAGTATCTTGCAGACTCTTCAGGTAATCCATGGACTCCTTGGCATCACTGAAAAACTACACAAGCAAATCAACCTTAGCTTGGACAGCTCCTCTTTGGTCTAATGTTATTAATAGAACAAAAGCTCACCTCAAAATAAACTGCATTCTCTTTTAAATGTTGCTCCACACATGCACACAGCTGTAAAATCCAGCTCCATTGTGTCTGCATGGCAGCTCTGTATGCCTGATAGATAATGAAGAAAAATAATATAATAATAATTTATACTTCAGTAATAGCTCATACATTTAATCAATTACTGTTGTAATTGTATACAAGGTGACATCATCCTTAAGAGAAAGATTTGTTTGCATTGACCAATCGTACTTCAATTGTCAGTCGGGCTGGGTGGTTTTTCTGCAAAAGCCGATCTGCTTTGTCCTGTACAGACTTGATCACATCTTCTTTGTCATCCAGCTCTCTCATCAGATCCTGTACAACGGAAATATTAGTTTAGATCAGTGTTTCTGTACATATTTAAGCAAAATAATGACTTACAGCATGGTAGTCCCTTTTCTTTGAGATATTGCTATTGCGATCGCTCCAGTCAAAGGCCACCTCCTCTTCCTCCTTCTCATTTAGCCAGATAAGCTCCTGAGTTGACTTGGAAACAAAATCGTACAGGCTTTCTAGGTGACTTTGTCGGTCTCTTGAACAGCTCTGGATAAAAAAACAACAGTCAATGTTTATACTCATCATTCCTTTAAAAAACATTTTTCTAGATAATGTTGTGGTAGAAGTTGCTTACCAATAACCGGTCATATTGTTTATCCAGTCTGTTTAGTTTTTCTGAATAACTTAATTTCACTGGCAAGGTCATCTGAATCTAGAGAAAAATAAATAATACATACATAAATAAATGCATTTTCAATTTCATTTTCAAGTTTCATATATCATTTGTAGATGTAGATATATATACAATGTCAATCACTTACCTCACCAAGTTTGGCTTCTTTAAGACTCATCTGGAATTCTTCTATGGCTCTATGTATGCTCTTGTGATTATCTAAGAACGTCTCCACACTGGGCAAATCAGAACCCCACTCAGCTCGATCCAACTGCAGCTATAGACCACACAACACACACACACACACACACACAAAATTTAAATACAAAATTTAAGAGTTATGACTAACCACATTATTGAAAATATATCTAAATCTAGACATAGGACTAACCTGCATTTCTTCCACCCAGGTGAGTAGGTCTTGCACATACTTCATGTTGACCTCGTCCTCTGTCATGCTTGGATCGGCCAGTGAGGACTTCAGTAAGGGCTTGCGGATCTGCATTTGTTTGACATGTCTGAAACTATCTGTGTCCATACCACCACCTCCCTCTCCCATGAATGCCTGCACCGGGGAGGACTGCATAACTGGACTTAAGGGTGGGAGGGTGGGGGTCATACATGGACTAAGGCTGGATGTGAACGTAGCTCCAGGAGTGACTAATCCCCCGGGGGTAAATGCAGGTGTGAGGGCAGGTGAGGCTATGCTTGGAGAAAAGCCAGAGTTTAGGCTTTGTGTGATGCCCGATATCATCATTTTTGTCTGCTCTGTGGTTAAGGTGTGGCCCTTGCTGTAGACAGAGGAGCACTCGGCCCTCAGGACCAGCAGGTCATCACGGAGTTTAGATACTCTCTGAACAAGCTGATCTGCAAAGGGGAATTTTCCGTCCAGAAGAATTTGGATGTCCACCACTTGTTGCCGAAGAACGTTCTCACACTCCAAAAGGTAGCTTGCAACCTCTGATTCATTTAGGAATTGGATACCAGACTCAAGACGTTTTGCATCCTTTGAGAGAAAAAACATGTAAGTAAATAGAATTACAGTATTGAAACAGTACTTGCATAAAACCTACCGACTGTAGGGCAGCCTTAGCCAAAGACAGCTTCTCTTCTCCATTGACACAATCTCGCTGGATCCTGTTTGCAATTTGCTGCAACATCTCCAGCCTACAGACAATAATAACAGAGAGTATTTAATGTCACATGAATAAATGTCATCTAGTTAATCTGAAATCAAAGTATTAAAAAATTGATCAAAAGTAATACAATGGTTCAAAAACCTTACCGAGATCCATAAGCAATGTTGTTGTTGAGAAAAACTGAGCTGTTAATCTGTAAAGGTTCGGCTATGGTGTGCACCGTATCGTTGGAGCAAATGCTGTTGAAACTACTGTTGCTCACAGAGGAGACGCTGCTTAAAAATGCCATGTTGTCCATTGCTGACCACTATTTGTCCACAATGTTAACTATCAGGGCTTCCATCCTAACCCGTCCCATCCTCCAGCTGTGTGTGTGCACTCCAGTTGAATCTGAGCACATAAGCCTGTCTTCTCCCTGACTTTTATAGCGTCAACAGCAGGTGAGCCCAATCCCACCCTGAAAAATATGTGACCCTTGGGGGATGAAGAATGGCAGGCTTAGACAGTGCACCTTTATTAGGAATGGGATGGCTTGAAATACCGTTTAACTGCCAGTCATCACAGAAACCATCATTTCTATATTCTTAAAAGGATTGGTAAAGTTCAAAATCCAATTTCAGTGTTGAGTAAATAAAAACCTTAGATCTTGTTTTAACCTGCTGGATTCTTTATATTATACAGCATAATGTTTTCTTTCTTCCCTTTCAGTGTTGCCACAGCAAACCGTCTCCTAGCAAATGATCTCTGTACTCATTTGGATTTATTTTATACATGGGATGCAATATGTAACCCTCTCCATTTATTCAGACTTGGGACTGGCAAAATGAGTACCCTATGGCTGGATTTAGAGTTGCATATTTTTACCAATTCAAAATGCAACAGTAGTTTTCTGCTCGTTGTTGCAGAGGTGAAGCCACAGGATGGAAAGTGCAACTAATAACTGGCTTTGATTTAAAATGAAGACTGCAACAGTTCAGAATCTGTCAAACTGAAAGTGATTTTAGGCCCAACAGACACATTAGTGAGAGTGCAATCTGATGCAAAAGCACATTCATCATGCAGCATTACAGCTCTATTACCCACATCCAGGAATATCCATTTACACTGTAAAAAGCACCTTTCACTCCTCGGTGGTTTTATATCACCAACTGTTCTAATCTATATAATTACTTTTGGCAGACACACAGAGGTCGCTTTCAAATTTTTAAAAGTCCAGAAGTTTTTATGTTAATATGTTTAGTTCAGAAACATACCTTTCTAGCTCTGGCCTCAGGCTCTTCTCTCTCTCCAACATGGCAATAATTAATTTGCCCCATTCCTTCTCTATATCGTTGGGGTGATGTCCAGGAGGTAACTGGATACGTCCAAATTCAATCCACACCTGCCATACAATATATGTACAAAGTGTTCTGTCATTAGTCCTACCACCAACATTCTCATGTTAACATTTACCTCAAGCATTTGATATAGGTCTTTTATCTTTGTTTTCTCGATCTCTTTAAGTGGGATTTCGTTGTCTTTAAACTGAAGATACTGTGAATAAAGTGCCTGTAAGAGAGAGTAAAAAGGGGTACAAAGAAACATTCCTATTAGACATTATTGATTTTCTGCAGCAGAAGGCAGCTGCCACCCCCACACATCCATTACCGTACTCAGGGATTCAGTTATGTAAGTTATTTCTTGCAGAAGGCTATACCTTAAGTTCAGCAGGATTGTTGGGGAATGCTCTGTTGCTCATTATTGCCACATTGTGTTTGATCCACTGGCTGAGGTATTTAATCATGTTCTGGTATTCAACCCATTTTATGTCCACATCCTGCAAAAGACACCAGCATCAGCCCTCAATTTACTCTCTTATATAAAAATTAAAACCCACTGACTTACATTAGGACTGATGCCATCCATGCCTTCAGGTACTCTGGGGAAGGCATCATACAAAGTGGACACATATGTGATCATTGACTTCTCATCAGGAGACTGTACATCCACATCTTTTGGGGAAAGCATTCACACAAAAAACACTTGCCAGTTAGCTGTATGTGTGAAGTGATTAAACATATGTATGAGAAGAGATCTCACCTTCAGGGTCTAACAGTCTCGCCACTCCTAGCTGCTCTGCCACATAAAACGCTTGCTCTAAATTTGATCGGTTGGTCTGTGCTGAAACACGGCTCATATCAACAAGGTCTGGCCTGCAACACACAAAGTAAATAACAAATAATAAAATAAAGTGGATGAGAACATTCAAAACAGGATAAATAAGAGCTAGTTGGTGTATGTTTTTCTACCTATATTTATGAATAATGGCGTTGAATAGCCTCCCATCCCTCCAGGAGGTGGTGAAGTTGTCACATCTTACACCGACGTAGCCCTCTGTCGTCTGCTTGGACCAGAACAGCAGACGCTCCTTGGCCGTCATGTCCTCGGACTCTCCTGTTACATGGATCTCCGAGATCTGCAACAATAAGCAAAAAAATGCATTCAGCATAATTCATGACTTTAAACAGTTCAGTTTTAAAACATAACATTTAAAAATACAAATACAATAACATACTGCTAATAAACGCCTCAGTATCTCAATATTGACTTTAATAGGGTTATTACTAAAAAGATAGATTGCAGAACAGCAAAGAATCTAGTAATAGCTATATAAGACATACCTTTTAACACTCTGAGGCCTATTAGTGCAAGTTGAAACTGATTTGAACACATTTGATTCACAGCAGCCCAATAAAATGTCAAGAGCTACAGTGCCTGTTTTATTTTTGTCAAAATATGCAAAAAACACATTGCACATGTTTAGAAAAGCAAAGATCAAGATTTTTGAGACTCATCTCTGTAGCTTTGGGCACAAGAACCACAACTAACAAGCAGTGACTAATGTCTTGTCTTTAGTGCTTACACTGAGACTGAAATAGCAAAACATCTGAAAACAACCTAAAACATGTATTAATGTTATACTACTAACTGTTATTATAGGTAATTTGGGGTTCTGTCTCTACCTCTTTGGGCCTGAAGGAAGGTACACCAATGGCCTGTTTAAGCTAATGCTTGGAGACACCCACTGACAGATTTTTATTTTTTATTTATTTATTTATAAGGACAGTGCACAGTTACATAATGCTCAAGAGCAAAGATGCTTGCATCAGATTTTAACTTGGGGAAGCTAATTTCCATCTGTAGTCCTTTAGAAAGGGACAGGGAACAGGGGATATTAGTAGTAGTTGTATAGCAGATGATGACGCCCTGCTCACATTTATTTACAACCAACAATCAACATTTTACTTATGTCTTATTGAATGGTGGGAGGTCCGGACCACCCTCACAGTAACACAGGAAAGACATTTACACTCAACACTAGAGCTAGAGCCACACTTCAGTGCTACACTGTACTCCTGAGCATTTGACTATAATACATTTCACCATTCACCTACCTATAAGCTTATATAATAAGATAATCTTGTCTCAAATAGCAAAAACAAGTAAGTATGATGTAATGTTTCAACAAATCAATCTGGCTTAAAGCAAGACTAAACAAACAATCATGATAAACACACCACCAACTCCAAAGAACAACAAAGAAGACAAGAATATATTCCCATTACCCCAATGGTGTGAGATTTCTTAACCCGTTAATGAATCAAGCCTGATGACTAGAAATATATGTGTCTTGGTTTACCTCAGCTTGGCTTGAACTACACTTGGCAGCAGCAGGAGTGGGCTCTATGAAACCAGAGCAGCTGATGGCCCTCTCTCTTCTCCTCCTGTGCACCTGAGAGCCACATATCATTTTGGCAAATGTGTCCTCTGTGCCCGGTCTGTGGTGCCCCCCCACAGTGTGTAACATGTGTTCCACTGCCCCAAAGCTCAGGGCCCTCCGGAGCTGGCGCTGGAGGAGCTTCTTCACCAGCAGGCCATCTTTAGCCGCACTGCCTCTGAAGCATGAGTTAATACAGTGGAGTTTTTCTTTTACTGTAGATCTGCCACCTTCCTCATCAGGTCTGACTGGAGAAATCCTTTTTGATCTGGTGGTTGTCAGAGTCCGGTGAACAGAAGGATTTTTGCTAACTACAAGTACTTCTCCAACCCCTTTACTGACGACCTCCTGTTGTGATACTGGTTTATTCACCTCAGGTGGTTTCTCCAGCTCAGAGCAGCTCACCCCAGTGCTCCCATCAGTTACATCTCCATTCGCACTAGTGTCACTTACAGCGCTCCTGGGACAGTCAACAGGCACAAAGTCTTCCAATTTTTTCCTTTTCCTCTGGAAGTAACGTCGCCCTTTGACATCTTTGGATTCAGGGTTCAGTGGAGCTTTTTTGGGGTCAACATAGCACTCTTCTTTAGGCACATGCACACATCCACATACATTTCCCATGGCTGACAAAGTCCTTCAACATATGGCAGGTACATCCAGGCTAATATCCAGTGAGCCAGAGTTTATCAGAAGAACCTTTATCCGACAGATAGGCAGCCATGTTCACACAGTCAGCTGGCACTATGACACTTCAGCTATGACGCGGTAGTTGGAGTTAACCTTGTTTAACCATAGCATCGTTGACTTTTCCTTGCGTTCACCCACACAGTCTCAGCTCTCTATATTACACTAACATGCTCACGCTCACTTGCCCAGGACTCTCCTCACACCGGAATCCTGTCTGACCTTTGGAACAATTCTCTGCTTTGCTAATCCAGCGCAAACACCATAAATGCACATGCAGACACTGCCCACGTGCTCATACTTCTCAGCTGAGAAAAACGTGTGCACCGACCTGTTTGAGACTGGCTTGTCTAACTTGTCTACACTGTAAATATGGGCAGCTACGCTGGTGGTTTGCTAACACTTGTGTCAGAGCACAGGGTGAGGGGAGGACAACAGTGAGCTGTGGTGCGAGCTAATCATGGCTATTATACAGTATAAATTAGCTCAGCAAATTCATCTGTTCTGACTGGATACACAGACCAGACATAGTGCCAGTCGGGCAGAAACGCTTAGGTCAACAGCAGTGGCAAATCAAAGCAGGACGAGACTTTCACTTCATGTCTATTAATCAAACTCCACACAATAGATAGGCACAGAGGTTTAAACTAACAGTACTATCAAACCATAGCAGTCCACAGAAACAAATAAGCTTTTAGATATTATTTTATCGCATTATAATTATACTAGGTGCTGCTGAAGTGAGTTTCATATTTACGAAGAAAGAACTGTGATAGAAAACAAAAGTAATTTAGACTTCAAAAGTCTGAAGGTCAAGACAAATCACACAGCAGTGCCTTTTAGCAGACACCAGTCGTCTATGTCATAAGAATATAAATAAATACATATAATTACTTTCAATAAATATGAAGCAAACTACTGTAGAAACACAGCCCAGACCATCACTAATTACAGTTTTGCCCTGGATCCAGACAGTGAACTGAATCAACAGCAAAAAATACAAAATTTAAAAAAATCTAATCCAGACATAATTTTTTGAGTTATCTTGCGGCCAACAGTCAATCAAACCAAAAAGAATCTAGCACAGACAGAAAGATGGGTTTATAAAGATGGGACTAAGAATATCTGCAAATGCAAAAATAATAATAGAAAATACATACACAAGATATTAAGAGTAAGACAAACAATTCAATTATGTGTGATCTAAACTGAGCAATCACTAAGCTGCATCACAGGTAATATGGGACCAGTAACCATGCTTCACAAGCACACCACTGTACCTCTTTTTCAGTAAAGATAAAGTAGCCTAAAGCTAACAAATCTACAGTTTGTCCTCTGATTAACCTGTGCTTTTCTCAACACCCGAGGCACAGCTATTCATATAAAGCAGGTAACATAACGACATGTCACTTTGCTGTCAGGGAAGATCTGATCTTATAAAAAAGCCAACGTGAACAGGCAAACATATTTTCTCCTGGTTTATGCCTCTCCCTCAAATCTCAAGAACTAACAGGCCCGGTTCTGCTCATTCTAGCGCTGTAGGGTTTGCGTGAGACTGACAGCAGCAGGTGTGCACCAACGCTACCTGTCAGCATCAAGAGTTCGGGCTAAATTATATTCACTACATCTGACATTAATTATTATACATACCCAGAGTGCTCCCCCTTCATTACAAGTATGAATTAAAAAACAGCATTAACTGTAGATGGCACTGGGTTGTGATTAGAGAGTCCCGATACGGATCCCGATATCTAGACATTGTGAATCGACCGGGTCTGATACCCGATATTCACCTCTACTAATACAAAACTTAGTATCAACATAAATAATAATCCTAAAAAGAATATAAGTGAGACCAGTTCACCCCATAATGTCTAACTTTAGTAATTTGTGAGTATAATGTAATTCGACACATTATTTATACGCTCATAACTAGGCTAAAGTATAATAAATGATATCAGCTCCAGTGTGGGCCTCATCTACCGATCCACTGATCCAGCTGTAGGGCCGATCCAGTATCGGTGCATTCCTAGTTATGATATGTTGGACATTTTACTGGACTTAAAATTTATGGTACATGGTTGAATTATGTCTCCTTCTAGCAGTGCAATTACAGTGGCATTTTCTGTGTGGGGCGCTTAACTTAAGTACTCAAATTTAGAGACCAAAAACATATAATGACATAAGCCAACATTTTGTCATATCTTATAAGACATCTAGTGTGAAAGAAGTAATATAATAAAATAATGCAAATAATCATTCATTCCAAACTCATGGGACTGTAGGCTATGAACGGTTTCTGTAAACTCAAATAATATACAACTACTACTAAGTCTATGTTTTTCAGAGCATTTTCTGAAAAGCAGTCAAGAAATATTCAACATAAATGCAGATAAAATATTTCCAGGTGTTGAGCTCTAATTATTCAATATAAAATTGCTGTGTTATGCAAATCATGTGATTAAAAAAAACTGTTACATCATTCACCATCTGAAATGTTGTACAGCTTTGACCCCTTGTGGTTAAAAGTAGAAACTCCAATGACTTGACAGAATTACATGAAATCCACCTAAATTTACCTTCACAATACATGAAAAACCTGCAGCTAGCAACGTCAGTTCTTTCAATTGAATGTATAAAAACTAGAATATTTTTGTGTATGTGAAGAGACAATTTTGTAATCGCCAAGCAACAATAAAAAGAGATAAAGAATGAGACTCACCTGAAAGTGCAGAATTATGGTCCAGATTAATCCCAGCGTCAGTTTGGGATTACCGTCTGTGATGTCGTCATTCCTTATATTTACAAGTTTGACCTGAAATTAAAAAAGAAGCACTTATCAAGACTTAAACAAGACAACTATGATTATTATAAGATACTGTATTTACTGTCATTATGTCTCATAAGAGATGTAAGAAACAAAAAGACACATTCAGTAGTAATTCTGATTCTCATCTAATATACATTTACAGCTTTTGTTATTCATAATGTCTAACCTGCTGTACTTCTTACTTTAACCACAAGGTGGCAGAATATACATTATGCCAATGTTTACATCCTGAACAAAAGATACTGCTGCACTATTGTGATTTTAGGAACAAATGCAGCACATAGTAAATTCTACTAACTGAGTGAACACAGCAGCACTGTGTAGATACATGTTTTCAGTGTTAATGTCATACTAAGCTTTAATCAAATTCACCTCTTGTCTTCCTTTTGTTATCATTTGTAAAGATGTGGTTCACCGTAATTTTACACATTTATTCAAATACTAATGACACCACAGCGGGCTTCCCCTAAAACAAAAGAATAGCTCATCTGTGGCCATATGAGAGCCCTTTGTCTCACCCCGTTACGTCACATCTGGTACAGTGCACCCTGTCCTTATCCCATCCTTATTGTAGGGGGGGGAGGGGACGGCATTCAAGGCCCTCCAAACCCATTAATACTGAGATTTAGGTTAAGAAAAGGCCCACAGTCTGTATATGTTTAAGATTTCAGGGGTTTTCCTCCATGACCAGATGTTTTAACATGTTATTCATTTAGATGTGTATTTACCTGCCGCCTTTTTAAATAGTCCAGTGCAATTTGTACATTCTGGAGTCTGTGGAAGCGCATCCTCCCTCTTTCTCGAGGCTGTGGACAGAACCAACAACAAGGTCATGAAATCTGGGTCTATCAAACTGAGCAGTATTAAAGTAGTTAGTCACATTTAACACATGCTCTCAGATTCTTACCCAGTGACCTGGTGAAGTGAGAATAAAAACATGTGAAAGCCACAAGTGAACAAACTACATTTCTGTGACTCTGTTTGTTATGTTAATATTGGTTTGTTCAACTACAATGGGATATACAAAATCTAATCATACATTAAAATATTCCATATTTATAATATTAAAAAAACTTTCATAATGAAGTAATGGGATGAAAAATGTACAAAGTATATTAGCCAGTCAAAGCAGCAGCTGTATACTGGTTTAATTCAGCCATCGCTGAGATTAAAATAAATTATTCTGCTTCTTCATAGCAAAATAATGTTTTATAAGCCCAACTTAAAAATGTTCATCCAAAGAATGTATTTGAGACCTCTGAATAGAGAAATTACCCAAAATCAGCAAATGAAAATGAAGAGACTTTGATGAGGATTTAAGATCCATTTGATGACTAAGCAAAGCAAGACATAAACCTGTGCTAACAATATTCTTTATTTAAATCTGAGGGTTCTTTAGCTCAAGTATTGTAACAGAAGTACCAGAAGCATGAACTGACAGTAATCTGTGTAGAACTATCTGCTAAAATCTGTTTCCTCATCCTGTTAGGTGACTACTGCACACTGTGTATTAGTTTAGGTCAGGGGTGTGAAAGCCACACGTACCCCCTTGTCATCATCATCATCCAGTGTGACTCCATGCTGCTCAAGCGCACATGCGTCTGTCCCACTCACCAACCGCAACGTCTTCAGTAAATCACGCTCCCTTCGCTTATCATCACAAGGGGAAACATGGGGAAGAAGGGAGATATGGACAGACAATGGCCAAAATCAAAGGAAGTCAGACAATGACAGAAACAGAAAACACTCACGTGGATAAAGTGGAGGAGAATAGACAATAGAGATAGGCAGGAAGAGACAGAGACAGCTATGAAGATGATGGAGTTAGTCAGACAGGGGGAGGTCATTGTGGGACTGGGTACTTCAGGAGTACATGCAGTTACAGAATATATGCATCTATGGATATGCAGCATTATGTAACACCAGATTGTTTCTGCAGACCTCATCAATGCATGCAGAGCTTAACTGTATAAAATGCAAATTGACACAACAAATAAAATAAATAAATAAAAATATAACAACATTGATGTTTATAGATATGTGTTGTACTGCTGCAAAGAGTGAACTACAACACAGGGGTTGAATGTTTTTGATCAGCCTTGAGATTCAAACGTTGTCATTAATCAAACAATGCATAATGTAATGAACGCATACTTCTTTGTGACTGTGGTGTGTGGTTCATATTCCCAAATGTACACAATCAGGACAATACAATTTAAATACAACTAAATACTGTACTATACTTTTCTATTTCACGTCACCTCAACAAAGCCCCAAATAAAGTGCTAAACATGGTGACTGTGTTTGTGGTCTACAGAATCACTGTAAGAAATATATAAAATGCTTGCCTTGAACCGCTACAATCACATCCTACAAATATTACCAAATATTATACAAACCCTGTTACATAGAAATTGTGCATATCAATAGATTGTTTAAATGACCAAACAAATATTTCTCACATAAGGTTTGGCCATTTCACACATAAAAGTGACATATAGATGACTGATGTGATAGGCTTCATGCGTTGGTTAATAGTTACTCACCAGTGTGTCTCCAGACAGGACCTCCAACAGTGAGATCAGGTTATGTCCATCTCGCAAGTCTTCATACAGGTCATTTATGTGTTTCCGTACCTATGACATACACACAATAAAATGTTAACAACTGGATTGGATGAAAATCTCTGCTAACTATACATTATGTTCAGAAGACAGCTTGACTCTTACTTCAAAATACCCCATCATCCAGTATTGTGGTTATTACAACTATACAAAAATACATTATCTTATATTATATCAGGTTTAACTTTAGTTTAAGTAGGGGCTATAATTAGATTCTAAATCACATATTCATATCTATTTTTGAGTTAACGGTTGTTGAGGAGCATGTGATTATGACACCTTGTCTGTGGTCAACGTTAGGCACTTGAGAAAAACACTTCACTGTGAGCCCCTCTCCTCAAAGTGAGCAATTCCAGACCTCGGTCCCCCCATTGACCCGCTTTCACACAAGTCTTTCACCACTGTAATCCCAGAGAGTGGCCGCAGCTGTGGAACCAAAATAGACCTGTGCCCTCCTGTTATTGGGTCAGTCGAGCAGATACCAACTATTACTCAGCACCTTGAACTTGTAACGGAACATGTGGGAGGTCCGTTATGGTTTCTATGGTTATAGGGTTAAATTACAAGGTCCATATTCAGAGCCTACACTGCTCGCCCCGGCGACATGAGTTCCAAACAGACGGTTTACAGAATGTCATCTCCCTGATTTCCTGTTAGTCTACTGTCCTATCAAATAAAACCAGAAAATGGCCCAAAAAAAGCTTTTCTGACAATGTATACTTTTAAACATACCAACTCCATCATGCAGATAATAAATGTGACGTTAATAAAAAGAAAGATACAAAATGTGAAGTTAATTAAGTGCAAATTAGCAATTAACAGCCCAAGCATTATTATTCATCTGCTTATGTCTTTAAGAGTCATGGGTGATTTGAGCCTCAACTATGGGCCTTAGGCAGAGTACACCCTGGGCTGTGACCTGTTACACTGATTGACAAGACAACTAGTGTTAGTGCTAATAAAATCAATGTAACACCCACACCCGCTGCACAGTCATAACTCATCCACAGTATGTTCTGCATGAGTGATCTTAAAATGTTGTATTTATCATCATGAACGTTATATTTATCATCATGAACATTATATTTATCATCGTGAACATTATATTTATCATCATGAACGTTATATTTATCATCATGAACATTATATTTATCATCATGAACATTATATTTATCATCGTGAACATTATATTTATCATCATGAACGTTATATTTATCATCATGAACATTATATTTATCATCGTGAACATTATATTTATCATCAT
>JAVQKC010040127.1:0-12451 GCA_036025475.1 Philypnodon macrostomus
CTTTTATAAGGATATCATGGTCTCACCTCTGCCACAGTTAGGCAATAATACATGATACAGTGGGCGCGATAGCGCCCCCATCCTCCAGAGAGTAGAAACACAAAATGACACAGTGGGCGTGATAGCTCCCCTATCCTACACACCTTTCAGTGCCAAGCACTCACGCGCAATCACACTTGTCCTATAGACCACAAATCTACCATATAGATATGTGATAGGAAACCAGCATAATTCAACTAATTCAGAATGAACAAAGTCAATGGGTGAAGCCCATGCGGGGGTCACTCTCGAGCGTGACGGAGGTCGGCAGTGAGTCGCGGAGAGTGAGGGCCGTTCGACGCCGCTTGTGGCTTTAATTATTATTATTATTATTAGGGCTCGTCCACTGTGATCCTTTTTAAAAGTTGCACGCCTATTAGAGCTTTCATGAGCCAGAAATGTCTATCTTTTGGTGTGAATCAGTGTTTAGTGATAGTCTGAAATCCTGCTGTGAAAAGATTTACCAGGTCATATTTTTTGTTTGTTATATGATCATAGACATTAAAAAGTAAATATACTGTAATTAAAATGACTTGTTAGAGAAAATAACTGATATTTCTATTACACTGAACGAGAAATTATTGAGAAATTAGAGAATTTAACAAAATATTTGCCAGTTGTTGGTTTTATGACCTGTTGGGTCATTGGGTATCGTCACTCCAGGTCATTCTCTGTGGCCAGCCCCAGAAATCTTGCTGCTCTTATGGGGTCTCTCCACAGGGATGTAATGATAGTGTCTGGTGGGGCCGGTCTTGACGGGCATTTGAAGAGCATTGTGTGTGCTGCTCCTCTACACTCAAGACAGTTAGAGCTAATGTTATTGTCGATCTGGCTCTGGTAGGACATCAGGTGTGGATGGTAGCCAGATCGAAGCTGTGCCAGTGTGCACCGGGTCTCTCTGGACAGAAGTTGCTCATCTTTGTGCAGGTCTGAGTCCTGGAGGATCCAGGGCTGCTTGGGCCTCAGCTGCCAAATATAAGCTGCTAGTCTGCCATAGTCTCAAAAGAAATCTATGTGAAATCCTGTGTTAATACATGTTTTTCATTACAAAATAATGGTGTACATGGCATTAGGAGAATCTCTTCAGTTAAAATACAGTATACATAAAACCCAACCGGCCAAAGTGGCTCGTGAGAGTGAAAGTTTTACGAGGCAAAATTCAAATCTACCCGTGTTTATTTGGCTTGTGTTACTGTCAAGCTCCGATTATTAGCATTTAGAAGGTTCAGTTTTACATTGGGCTGCTCCATTGTGAAACACATAAAAAAATACTGCATTCATTTTATTACAGTGTGCCACAACATGTGCTTGGAGAAGCAGGGTTGTAAAAAGGCCAGACCAGTCCATGATAATTGAATGAATATTTAAGGAGAGGCTAGATCAGATTTACAACATTGGCACAAAGGACATATGTTTATGTTTTATGGAGCTGGTATATCCCTAACATCAGGACAATCAGGCAGACGCAAACGCAGAGGACGCTGGAGCTTTAGTGTGCAGTGAAAACTATACTTTTAATTATGTATAATCAGCTTAAAGTAACACCTTTGCCTTTCTGTGAAAAACATTAAAAGCTCCATAGAAGTTACTGGTTTTATTACTTCTTTTCCCTCAAACTGCCCACAGGGAAAATAGAGCACGGCTGGTCTTTTGCTGGGTTTGTTCGGAAATGTGAGTGTCCCTTTGGGGTTGCCGTAGGTGTTCCCAGACCCTGGAAAACTGTGAGTGTGGGGCAAGGGTGAATTGATTAATTTAAACTCAATGTGATAGAATGTTGGCCCTGCAACTAACTACCATGCCTCGGGCCCATAGTTGCTGGGATACTCTTCAGCCACTTGCGACCCCAGTAAATGAGTGAATGAATGCTTAAAATCTACTGAATCTTTTAGGATATAAAATTCATAAAAAAACTGATAAATGTTGGACTAGGGGTGGACGATATGGTAAAAATATACTATCATGATTTTTCTTTTACAGTCTTACACAGAAAAGTTACAAATTCCAAGTAAATTCAATCCAATGTTCATCATAATAATATATTTTTTTTATTATTAATAGGAACACTGGCATTGTTCCAGTAGAAATGATGGTGAAGAGCAGTGCATAATTGAATGTCAGTAAATCACATTTCAACGGTCTTCCCAGGTTAGCAGATCATCATAAATTAATATCACGATTCCAATTTTTATCGCCATATCGCCCGCCCCTCAGTTGGACAGGGTGATACATCTCGCATGCGTCTATGAACTTCTGTAAGCACTCACTGAATTACTTGGCAGTGATTCCAAATAGGTGACCATATACTCTGTGGTGTCCTGACCACCCTCCGCTGCCTTTGATGAGTGCCTTACACAACCACGTATCAAACAAAACCTCTGTTCTCTACACTTCGATTTTCTCTTGTCTGGTCATCTAAGTGCGTGCGTCTTGACAACCAGCCATTACCATTAGTAGCTCATACATCCAAGCAGAATTCTGAGCTTGTGTGTGAGTGTGAACTGTCAACAGCCAAGCCAGACACGATGCAGCTCGCGTTTCACTTGACCGATAATGCAGTCTAAAGGAAAAGCATTTCTCTGCTTTGAGTCAGAGGCTTGTTTGTTCACCGGCTCAGGGCACAAAGGCTCCACAACAAACAGACGTGTGTGAATCACCGCGGGGCCGCTCGGGCCACTTCTGCCTGTAAAATAACGACATATTTACAGTGAACGGGAACTAAGTATGGACCTTGATATACACTATACACTAACAACGGTATGCACGGTTTGCCTTTGCACCACCACGGCAACACGATGAACTGACTCTCCTCTTCTTTCTTTCCACTTTGGACGCCCACGTGCTGAAAAAAAGCCCTATACACAAACTAACATATTCCCTGCACTCACACAAGGACACACACACAGGTAGTGGATTAAATGACTCAGACGGCATTTGCTCTCTCCGTCTTTCTCTCTCTCCCCAGCTCTGTTTTTTTAATTGCGCTGCCGTGGCAACCGAGTAGAGGTCGGGAGCAGGAGGGGGTGAGATGCGTTGAGAGGAGACTGGAGAGGCAACCGCTGATGGAAACAGGTAAATGAGGGATCTGGGAGTCAGAGTGGTCATGTGGGGGCGGGGCTACCAGCGGTCTGCTCTTCTTCGACTGCGGCAGTGCTGTGGTCAGTGACGGAAGGGAAGAAGAAGAAGGATGTGTGGAAGCTACGTGTCGAGTCAGACGGTGAAATGACACTGAAATCTGTGTATATATTGTGTATTGAAATTTTCTCAAGTAGGAGTGGGCGATATGGTAAAAATGCTATATCACTATATTTACTATATTTATCTGTATCTATATTCTTATATATATTTCTTAACGAAGAAAATGTTAAAAGATTGGCACCTAAATGGAAAACTAAACTAGTATTTGGCTTAGTTTAGTCACGTGAACTAATATCAAGCTGAAATTTAATTCAGATTCATCCAATGTAGAAGATTTGAGTGTAAATGTGGTCCCGTGTGTAAACGCAGGGCTTTAGCAGGATTATATCGGACTAAACAGGACTAAACCTAGATGTTAACTCAGCTACAGCCCCACTTCATTTTGACTATTTTTGTGTGTGTGGTGTTTCTCTGTGTCTGACTGCCACAACACATTAAATATAACTAGTTATTTGAGGACTTCCAAGGACGTAAACAGGACTAAATAAAGCCAGAGCTGAGTTCAGTTCTATCTTCTGTGTCATCTGCATCCTGTGCGGTCCAATTTGATGTTCTCTTTTCACTGCATCCTATAGGTCTTCTTCTTCTTCTCTACTGTTATGAGGATCAAAAGCTGTTCAAATGTTGGCATTGGTAAGCTTTCTGTTTTATGCTTTAGTTACATCTAGCTTCAAGTATGTGATCATTTTGCAAGAGGCGCTACCATTAGCCAAAAGTAGGCATCTGCTTAGGGCCCCAAGCTTCCAGGGCCCCATAAATGAAATGTAAATATGGCTTGGTAATTACTGCACCTAATTTTGTAACAAAGCATTACCTTGGGCCCCCAAATTGCTAAATCCGCCACTGCATTTTGCTGTGTAGCTTTATATGATAGTCAATAGAGCAATGATTCGGCCTGATCACCTGCTTGTTTTTCCACGTTTTGGTAAAGTTCAAAGGGAGCCTAGATCTCCTTCTCGACACAACCCCCCTCCGTTTATCTGGACTTATGGCTGGCACAAAGAGTAACCGGCAGGTGACCCCATGTGTTGCATTACGTTCATCTCTGGTCTGGAGTCAGGCTGAAAGCAGATTTAGACACATGTGGACCAACTGTTGATTCTGATGAGTAGCGCCTGGTGAGTATTGTGCATCCACTCAGAGGGTTGTGTAATTCTGTCACCCACGAATCTAAAATTGGTCATCTGAGATCAGCCTGCACTCAGAGCGCACAGAAAGTGACTGGGGAAAGCAGAGAAGAGAAAAATCTTTTGTGATCCCAGCCTACATGTATGGTTTCTGCTTACTGTTATGCTCTGCGCTAATAAGCAGCATGCTGAAATGTTGGTTTGTTTTCTGCTGCCTCAGGCAAGAGACAAATTCACGTCAACTCCTGCCTAACATCTGAGTTCACAGGCAGCTATCCATAGAAACAAAGAAACAGGAAATATGTGCGGTACGACTGCACGGCTTTTGGAAATATATCTGTTTAATCAATTTCATCAATTATTGCGATTAGATTAGCAGTATCGGCCAAAATCTAACCTGTCTGGAAGCATTAACTCTCAAAAAATATGAACTGTTACAAGAATCATAAGCTTTTCAGAACATGTATGTAGAGGTTAAACAGAATGTGTGTCCTTTTTGGGGAGCTGGGAGGGTGGTAAGCATAATTTTCAAACGTCACTTAATGTATTTGAAATGTGATACAAAAGATTTTACATCAGGTGACTGTCTGCACATGTGACCACTGCCAACAGGTACAAATGCTGGATCCTGGCAGTCCTCTCGAGCGTTCCCTGATGAAGGCCTAAGAGCAGAAACGTATTGGTAGTTGTTCAAATGAATTAGCCATGTTGGAATAAAGGTTTTTACAGATAATGTACATGTTTCTTGCCAAAAGAATTGCCGCCTTTTGCAATTTGCTCATTCCAACCATTCAAATTGCAGTGTCCCCTTTCATGTGTCAAGTGTTGATGAAACAACATGTTCTTTATGGTAAGTATGATGTGAACATAAATGACTCACACACAAGGGGAAGCACGAACTGGTCAGTGTCCAAGGTGTACTCTGCTTAAGGCCCATAGTTACTGGGATAAGGGACTAAGCAGCCAGCAAGAAGATGAATGAATGCAGATTTTGCAGCCAAGGTCAAATATACTAACATATCTACAGACTGTATGTTAATCTTTACATTTACATACTTAGGTACGACCAGCATCAGATCCAGTGTACACATGTCTTTAATGAGAACAAATGTATAATTACTTAGTTTACTGTCTGACATTGTTTTCCATTGTGCCTGGGGATAAATGCTACTTCTCTTGTAACTTGAGCTGCTCCTAAAATATAACTGAGGACTTGTGAGCGGTGCCAGATGGTGAATATACATCATGAATAATGCCACGCAAATCAAGACAGCTCAGAGTTGACTCAGAGAGTCTGGTCTTAAATGTGTGGAAGATCTGAAATCCTTACATGTATCTCTGTCATTATGACGACTGTGCAATCTGAATCAGATTCCATTCTTTATTGAACATGTATTTTCATCGTTTATTACAAAATGAATGCCATGAGTTTAGGTTTGGAGCGACAGCAAACAGACAGTCCAGCGTAAAGCCATATTCACTCAAAATTTATTTTGAAATCTTTAGGCCAACAAACACACATATTTGGCCAGTGCCAAATGCATGTAGTTTGACTGTTGTAGTTTGACTGCTGTAGTTTGACTGTTGTAGTTTGACTGTTGTAATTGCTGCTGTAGTTTTCTGTAGTTACTGTTTGTTATTTTTATACACTTAAAATAAAGTTGATATATACACATATAACTGTCCATATATAATAATAATAATAATTAAAGCTGCAAGCGGCGTCGAACGGCCCTCGCTCTCCGCGACCCACTGGGCTTCACCCATTGACTTTGTGAATTATTTTAATTATGCTGGTTTCCTATCACATATCTATATGGTAGATTTGTGGTCTATAGGACAAGTGTGATTGCGCGTGAGTGCTTGGCACTGAAAGGTGTGTAGGATGGGGGGCGCCAGCCCCCTGGTGGACTCGAGCGGCCAGTGAGCGCGCGCTCACAATAAAAATGCTCACCCATTGCCAGATAAGCTAAAGCGCCACTGTTTCCACAGACTAGAAAAGAACCTAACCGAGCTGCGTACAGGGATGGTCAGAGTATAAATGATGCTATTAACAGAATCTCTTAGTCTACACATACATCTGTACATGAGGTTACAGAGCACTGCAGCACAGGGTTCTACACCAGCATTAACACACATCAGACTGGCACTGCTCCATGGGTGATACTTTTATTTGAGTCCTGGGCTCAATTTAGGCTTATTTCAAATTTCAAAATGACCCATCTGCCATATCTGAAACAAAGACATATGTATTGACCATAAAGCACTCTGGGTTGACCACTGTCGACCACTGTTGGGAGTCCTTTGAATACACAAACGCCATGGAGCAGATTATGGAAGATTGTATGAAGTGTGTGGTGCTGCTTTGGGGGGTGGTGATGCTGCAGGCCTTGTGGACAATTTCCCTTCAATCACCCCACTGGGCTGCATTTGCATAGTGGATCAGATTATCACTGCATTAAGTATTCAAGGACAGACCCCGGCTCAGTGGTGAGTGAAGCGAACACTAATTTACATAGAAAGACTTTATTATTTTCAGGGGCTTCTAGAATGTGATGATGTCACACCCTCAGATGGGTGGATTCTGTATTAACTACATGGGATTTTTAGAAGAAATATCCCCCCAAAAAAATCCACAAATGTTAAATCTGATCATTTTTTTATTAGTGCTTCCCTCGCTCACGAACAAGACCCAGAGATACTTGAACTCCTCCACTTGAGGCAGGGACTCTCCTCCAACCTGGAGAGGGCACGCCACCCTTTTCCGTACTCAAATATTGTTACTTCAAAATAATGTTCCTGAAAAAAAAAAATCTTTGAAATAATTGCTCGAGTAAGAGTATAAAATGACCAAGTGAAAAAATACTCACGTACAAAATGTAACTTTGAATAGTGTCTCATACATTCATTTAGATGTAATCAAACTAACATAAAACACATTGCTTTATTTAAAATAAAAACATAAAATAAAATAGGAATAATAATAATAATAATAATAATGGTAATAATAATAATAAACCAACAACTTATGCACAATAAATTAAATATTCTCAATTTCCTCAACATAAAGCTATACCTAGGTACGACAGAGGGGGGTCTATTTTAAAAAATCCACTTCAGTAAATAATATATAAATATCTAAATCTAGCTCATTACTAGTTCTGCATGGGTACATTGAAACACACTGTGGTCACAGCACATTCTAAAACATCTGCTTTAAGTGTTAATAACTAGTCCAGACAATAGGAGGACTGGGGTACCATGCCCACAGGCACACTATTATACACAATAGCCTCTCTGTGGAGGTGAGTGACTGATGAGTGCCATGTGGTGACAGCTCAAAACACTGAATCAGGCTCTTAAGGAAAGGCTTGTGCAGCTGTTGAGAAAAAAGTAAATAAAAAAAGATCTATACCCCCCTAAGGACATGGAGTTAGTCAATGGTAAATGTTATATTATTAGGTCGCAGATGCAGACGTGGATAGAAAAGCCAAAAATGTACCGGTACCCAAGAGTAAAAGCTACTTGAGTACCAATCAACTGCTTAAATATAATGATGATTTATTTTTGTGAGCCTAATCAGACAGATACAAAGATCCATTTCCATATGTCCTCCCCCTTTCACATCACAAAGCCTGCATGCTAACTTACAGAGGGTTGAGTAGAGAAGAACTCCACTTAAGTTCCTTCAAAATGTTATTAACCAAGTAGAAGTGTTGATAATACATGAAAATTAGTAATACAGGCCATTCTTGATTACATAATGGCAATAATGTAATAATATAATAATGTAATAACATTACATAATATTTTGTAATGTTATTACAATGATTATTACATAGTAATAATAAAATTATTACATATGATTATTACATAGTATAATCATGTAATAATGTATTACATTATTGGCTTTGCATTAAACATTTCCTTTGAAAATGTAATCAATTATTATTGTTTGGGTAATTTGTTATTACATTATTGGCGCAAAAACTATATTACAATATTGGCAGGTTATATTACAAACAGCCAAAAGGATCACATTATAGGCAGGCATTACATTATTGGCCATTACATCATCGGTAAAGTAAAAACTATTGTTCACTAAAACTGATACAGCTACTTCTAAATAGACAACAATGTATTCAAAGCACAGTATTGACTACCCACTTCAGCCATAGTATAATATGTATAGTGGAATATCTGTTGAGGCTTTTGAGTGGCAGGAGGCGTGGCAGGGGGCGTGGCTGCAGACAAGGCTCACCTGCACACAATCAGCTCTTCACTCTGCCGTAAAGCCTCACCACCACTCCGCCAGATAATCTGAAGTTGGCTCCCTGCTCTCACGGCCTGCTCGCTTTTTGTTAAGTAAACTTTTGACCTTCTGTTTTTGGTCTCTGCGTTTAGGGTCCACTAGCTAAACTCAACAATATAAACGTATAAAGCCTATGACTGCAGCATCAAATAAAATAAGATAATAATAAGTCATAATCTTACTTCGTTCAAAAAGTTATTTAATAAAAACAAAACTCATTAACAAGTTTATAAAAGTTACATAAATATGGATCAGTATATAAATCTTTATGAGCAGGTTAACGTGACTATACAACCATTCACATAACAATAAATAACAGAGCACTTATACAAAAATCAGGAAAAAATGATTTGTTTGGTTTCACTAAAGACGCACTAGTACAGAAAATCAAGACACTGTTTTTAACCCAGCTGAAAACACGTTTGGTAGTTTGGACTTCCATTTGGTTGTTTTAAAGCGTTAAGACAAGGCAAGAATGAAGGCTGTTCTTGTGTGAGGAGGAAATAAGAGCTGTGAAGAGTCAACCTTTTGAATCATTTTGAGACCTGCAGAGTAGTCGAGGGCATTCACGGAGCGTTTTGACCAAGAAGATGTCGTCATGGCCACAGTTCACACCAGTTATAACATTTTGGAAGCACTTTACATTATAACACAGTAATAATATGGCAAATAGTGGGTAATAAACAGGTAATAATATAGTAATTATGGTACTTTCAATGGATTACCAAAATGAACCCCTTACACCAGTGTTTCTCAAACCTTTTCGTTTGGGTCAGGACTATTTGTTAGGTTTGTTGTTCGTTTTTTGTTTTTTAGTTTTATTTAGTTTATTTTTTTAATATAATTTATATCTTGCTTCTTTCAATTCTGATTTAATTCATTTTGTTATGATTTTGTTTCTTTTATGGTCCATTTGAGGATGCTTATGGACATTGTTGAACTGAAATTCTTTTGTCATCCAATTCCAAAAAACCATGACGAACAACTTTTGGATCCCCAGTGTTTGAGAACTACTGCCTTACATCAACACCTAAATACTAGGTTATTCTATCCATTGCATGGAATCACAAGGGTAATTTCACAATTGGTAACTATAATTACCATGTTATAACCTGTTTATTACCACACTATTACCATATTATTAGCATGCTGCCTGTGTCAAATTAAATAGTAGTTTTCTTTAGTATTGCTGGGTTGCAGGTGACATCACAACATTCTATAGCCCTATACATTTATGGGAGATGGGGGCAGGAAACTGGTCACTAATAAAAATGATCAGATTCAACATATTTTAAAATTTTTTTTGGAGGATATTTCTTATAAAAATCCCATATAATTACTACATAATTCTGGCCCCTGCCCCCCATCTGAGGGTATGACATCATCACTGTCTAGAACCTGCAACCCAGGAATAAACTACATGCCTGCGTATCACCCCTCACTGCCCTGAAGCAAAATCAAGATGGACACTTTGAATTCCTTCTGATATGTTCTTCTCGTACGTGTCAAAAAACATGGTACTGCAACTTCAAGTATTGTGCCTTCCATAGAACGATCTGTCATAAATTAATTCACATGGTATACATTTGTTCAATATTCAAACTTTTATGTACACACAGCAACAATAAAATGCCTTTTAACATGAGAAATCCCTGAGAGTCGAGCGTGACGGTTCAACAGAATGTTTGAAAACTTGACAACATTGAACAGCAAAAGTCAAATCCAGTGGATGGATGGATACAGTTCTTAAAGAGGTACTTAAAGAAGGACATTCTCCATTTGGTTTCAAGGCTGGTCCATTTTCACGGAGTCACGGTCTTAGGTTGTGAGTCAGTAGGGAAAGGTGTGCATTGAATTCAGTAGAAGCCAATCAGTGTCAAAATCCCTTTGATACAATATATGTTTTGCACTTTTTCATTCTACACACACTCATCGGCAGCTTCAATTTGATAAAAACAAATCGAATTTAGTTGTTCTAAAATGCAGGCATAGGTGAAGCAGACCATGATACGTTTTTCATCGGTAGCATTAGCCACCAAATATTGCAAGCTAGTTTGGGCAAATGACAACCCATCAGCTACAACTATGCGTTTTTTTTCAAACAGTAGAACAAGGATAGCTTCACCAAAAAAATGATTGGTGGAGAAAAATGTTTTGTTTTTTATTTGAGCAGTAAAATACTCAATTTAGCTCATTTATTGTCAGTTGCTAAACACAGCTTGTCTGCTATATTTGGTGGCTAATGCTAATTTTTCCATGTATTACGGCCTGCTTCATGCATGAGTCAATGGGAGTGATATCACACAAGACTCAACAAACTGTAAGTAAAGAATTAGTCCTAAAATGTTCATTAATAAATAAATAAATTAAAAATATACATGCATGACCCAGTTTGAGACCCTCTTCGGTATTTTTCAAAATGGCAGCTCAATTTTGTATGCAACCCGATAGTCACATTTCAGATCGTATATCAAATGCGTTCTTGCTAAATACAGTTTAATGTGGGGGTTTCAAATTATTTCAGTGCATAAAAGTTACCATTTCTTACAATATCCCAATACATTTAATGTTTGAAATTGCATTTAAATTCTCAAATTCCCCACAACTTACTATTTATTTACAATTTTGTCTTTTTTTAAAACACATAATACTTTGGGGCTCCTTGTGGTTCGCTTCAAGTGAAAGAGGACAGTAAAACCGCCTCCAAAAAGGTACATTTGGCTTACATTATTAACCAAACCTCTCTCGCACCAGCATCATCAGTTTCTTTTTGCCCTTGTAAATCTGTTTCAAGTTGTCGATGAACTGCGTGAACTGGATGTGTCCGTCTTGTGCCATAAGAAAGGTCTCCCTTGCTTTACTAAGAAACTCGATGAATTCACTATAGTGTCGCGGGCTGATGTGCGTCAACCGTGAGTGCGTTGTGTTTATGTAGGCCCCTATCGTAGCGTCTAGAAGCTGTCTGAGTGGAGCTTTGTCCAGAGACATAATCTTCCCAGAGTTCCTGCGACTGTGAAGAGCTACCATTCCCGGTGTGGTCAACGTGCATCGCCTCAAAATGTCCGACAGCACGGTGGCACATTTGACGCTCTTGACGACCAACGGAATGACGGCCGCGAGTTCGTTTTTGCCCATCGAGTGACTGAGCGCGCAGGCCCACAGTACGTCGTTGATGGCCGGGTGAGTGTCTTGGTTGTAGCTGAGGTTGAGGTGAGACAGGGCTAACGTTGCTAGCTTGTACGCCCTCATGGGATATCCACGATGCTCCATGTAGCGCGCGATTGTGAACAGCTGGGTGTAGTTCATTCCCGTAGCAGCGGCGTCCAGTACAATCTGATAGGCGGTCTCGAAGGCGATGTGGTCCTTTTCGCAGAGAGTCAGGGCGGACAGGGCACAGTTTTGAGGGTCTTTCATGGCACACTGCAGGGCCAGGGTACGGGCGGAGTTGGCCAGATTCTCCTGCTGGTGGCAGTCCAAATGCAGACGCACAATGGTGCTGTTGGACATGACTGTGCTGGCCACAACGCTGGTGGCCTCTACCGGGGTGAAGAGGGTGAACCAGTTCTGCATGATGCTGTCCAGTGCAAAGACACCTACAAGAACAGGAGTCAGATTTGTTACATGTGTTAGTCAGATTTGCAGAACATGGTCAGTTTTATAAGTTTCAGGTTTCAGTTTATTTGTCATATGCACATTCAACACAGGGTCAGAAAATGCAATGAAATGCTTTGGATCGGAAGAACCGTTAGACTCGCTAAGATACTCATGAAGTACTAAT
>JAVQKC010040152.1:0-19601 GCA_036025475.1 Philypnodon macrostomus
TTTAGCGAATCAGAATGCAGAGCACAATGCACCAAAAAAAAAAAAAATGCATTATGAAAATCCGCGAAATAGCGAATCCGCGATAAGTGAACCGCAAAGTGGCGAGGGATCACTGTATACGTCATACACAGATAGCCTGTGACATAATGATAAATGTATTTCCTAACAACACTGTTCACAAACCCTAATAATATACTAAATAGCTTTATTAGAAAAAAACTTAAAACATATTCAATTAAAATGTAGTTTTCATTTCTAAAGTTAGCTTACCTGAGATTGTACTGATCTAAAGGAATAAGGGACTCTTTACACACCCATCAACAAAAAATCTCATTCATAAGTGGGCATGGGTACCGTATCAGTACCAGTATTCTTTCGGGCCCGGTGCCACATCATTAATTACCCGGACCGATAAGCTCCACCCTCAACCCCCCTCATGTTTGATCGCCCGAGTGTGATGCCTAGCATTGAAATGGTTACAACAGGCCTACCCTATGTATTCTAGCAGTTGGAACGTAGAACACGTAACTATATAACTAAAGTGATAAGTGCATGGAATTTTATTTAAAAAAACGGTACATGCACTGTAGAAAAAACAACAACCTCTTAATATATTGTATTAAGAGGCCGAAAGTAGTAATCTCACTAGCATTTGGAAAATTGGTTGTTTACCCTTTGTTGCTGCTGATATAACATGGGATGAAAGATCGGTCTGGAAAAAAGCTAAATCTGATCAAATCCGAACATTTAAAAACGCCTGGATCAGGGCTCCGATAACTATCCTGGATTGGGACATCCCTAAACAACATACATCCTTACTGTAAAACAGACACATACTGCACATATAAGGTGAGCCAGAAAAATCAAGCTACATACATTTTTAGTCCATACATTTTTAGACATATGTGTCTGTCAGTCATGTTGGATTATCTACAAAAGTCATTATCGCCCCTAGAGGACAAAAGTAAAATCCATTCGTCTTTGGTCATTAATGGGAACATTTCTGTCACATGATATTGTATCTATAAATGCTTGGAAATGACTTAGGCCTAAATCTTGTCAAGTTTATTTACAGAAGTCCATTATACATAAACCAGTGTCATATAATTAACCCGGATACATGTCTTTGGACAATGGGAGACGTATCCTTGAGAGACCCCACAGTAAAGCACAGCAGAAACAACCCCAAAGGTGTTTAAAATTGTAAATGACATTAGTAAAGTATATTTAAAGTCTGCACAGATTTCATCCATCATCAGACGGACGGGAACAGACACAAGGGTGGAAATTGTGCAACGTTAACATGGCCTTTATTTTGAGCTATAGATCGGTCAAACATTATTCTGCACTAATGGGGTAATATTATGTTTTAACCAATCATCACAGGGGCAATTACACATCCATATTCCAAAGCATGGCGATGATTAAGTCCCTATTTGATGAGGTTATTGATGTTCCGCTCTCTCTCCCATAGACTTCCTCTGTTTCAGCCATCCGAAAAGTCAACTCTTTCCACAACTCAGTCCCTCCCAGCTCTGTTCTCAACTGCCTGTGCCGCCTGGTGATTAAGGAGTAGATTAACCTCCAGTCCTCATCAATAATACAAGCATAGAAAAAGCTCTGGTTGTTCTGCTTCCTGTCTGCCGCACTAATAGAGCCCTTTAACATTCACATTAACTTACTTCTTGTTTACTTGGACAAATGGAATGCAGACAAACATGTACATAAGGGAAGACAGGATACATTATTGCAGGAAAACGGCCCAACAATTTGAACACCTGTATTCAAACAAAAGTCAACTGAAACAAAATACAAATCTACAATACTAAAGAACTCATGAAAATGAACCACCTATATTGAATTTTGGACAATTAACATCACAGAAATATCAAGTGTTTTACTGAAATGACATGACATGATAAACTAGGATTCTTTCAAGGCAGCGTCTCTTGAAGACATGGCCGGTCCACTAGAGAAGATGGCTTTTGATAGGCTTTGATAGAATATTGTGCTCACATATTGGACTCACAAGTATCCCTGATCCATGCAATATTTAGAATCTTTTTCTTTACTTTAGGCTTTCTCTTTCCAGAGTCACCAGAACGATTCAGCTGTCTCCCAGTATCCAGTGATTCTGCTTATTCATTTGGCAAAGGTTTCACAGGATGCAAACCTCTCATTCATCATCTCAGCTGCAGAACCATCTCACTCTCCTCCATCACTGCCTCTGCAGCAGAACCATTTCACTCTCCTCCACCACCTCAGCAGCAGAACCATCTCACTCTCCATTGCCACCTCGGCAGCAGAACATCTCACTCTCCATTGCCACCTCGGCAGCAGAACATCTCACTCTCCATTGCCACCTAGGCAGCAGAACCATCTCACTCTCCTCTTTTGCCACCTCTGGAGCAGAACCATCTCACTCTCCTCCATTGCCACCTCAGCAAGCAGAACCATCTCACTCTCCTCCATCGCCACCTCAGCAGCAGAACCATCTTACTTTCCACATCTTTTGTTCCATCACCATCACCACTGACTAGACCTCAGGGGGACATGCTCTCAAATCTATACAATCCCCAACACGTTCTCACTATAAAATAATAAAGCTTCATTTATTTGTATGCATCCTTATTTGAATTATTGACATTACACTGTTCAGAGGAGCGTATTCATTTGGATGACTCACCTCTAGGTTCAGTTATGAGAACCAGCAAGCAGCTAATCGCTCATTGAAACTGCTGTACAAAGTGTATAGCCACATCTGAAATGCACACAAGGATGCCCCAAATATTGCCCATATCATTTAGCTCTCCAGATATCTCTACATTAATAACAATCTGATTTTTTCATGTATTATATTTTAAACACACGCACACACGACCAGACCACAGAGCTTATGGGAAAACATTTGTGGTAATTTATTCAGAAGCCATTTTCGCCGAGCCAGACTAAGTGCCAATCTTCTTTTTTGGTGACTTTCCATGATTTTATGTCCCATATAAAATGGCGCAGTTGGCTCCACAATGGCCTATTTAAGTTACATTACCATCGAATATTCCCCAGTAAAGAAAATTAAGCCGCGATACAGTGAGATCATCTGGGTTAGTTGTCTTCTCCCCGTCGAGATGTGCCGCTCTGTCCCCCTGCAGAGAGCTGAACGATTCGGCTGGACCAGACATAATAGTCTTTTAGAGAGTGCTTCAAGGACTCTGCTCTGATGCTTTATGAAGTTCACCTGCAATTAATGTGTTTATAAAAAATATTATGTCGTTATCATGAACATCTGCAAGTTCCACAATTTGTACTGTTGTGCGAATAAGTCTTAATGACCTTCTTCAAACAACGAATAGAATATTTACTATACAGATTGGTTTACTTTCTCATTGGGAGTCACCGTGCCGATGTATTTGCCCAAGACGTATATACACAGTTTTGTATATGACCACACTGACTTCCCTTGACCTGGTTTGTGAACTGTTTAATGAACCACTTTGCGTATTTAAGTCCATCAGGGTGGTTTCCAGAAAGATATCAAGGCTTTCCCACCACAGCACTCGCACATATAATAACAAGACACTGTAAAAACCTCTCAGCTCCATTATGTTGGTGAGACAGTAACTTGAACACAAATGGATTATAACTATTGTCGTATCTATAACTTCTATATGAATTACCAAAGTCTCACCAGTCCAAATGCAACATATTTCTGTCTCAGATCAAGGAGATTATGGTTTCCCTCTTCAAATCTGTGTAAATGGAGTCCGCATGTCCTCTCTGTGTCACTGAAGGGTCTCTTTCCGATGCTCCTGTACGCCCATCCATGTGCGTTTTATTGCAATTGTAGGTGAAATACAAGCATTACTTCAACATATTGAACAAATGAATACATGATTAAGTCCTAAATTACCTCTGAATTAATGCAGAATTGTATACATCTGTGTTTATAAGTATCTATAAACGTTATATTTAATCATGCCTTTAATGCTAAATAGTGTGCAGTTATTATAAAGTCTTACTCATTATATTTGGTTGGTTAATGTTTCTCAGATGTAAGATAGAGATGTATTATTATTGCATATGTTTCAACATCATGCAGTCCAGGCATGTTCTTGCCGGAGTAACAGTAACTGGGGATTGGTGTGACATATGGTCAATGTACAATAGGCTTTAGTACATTGAATATGCACAAACAATTACACTGGCCCTCTGACCTTGCCTGCATTTACAGAGACTTTAGCGCCCAGCAGTCTGTCTGCACCAGAGCTAATTGACTTCATCTAAGTGTTCACTGTTAGCATCTCATTACTCATTCCACTCAGAATAACTTCCACAAGTTTGCTTGTGTTCAGGGGTCATTAAGAGTCACGCAAGCCTTTAATTACAACTCTAAATCATTCAGCTTTTATAAAACTGGATCTCTGATGATCGGACTGTCTACCATTTTCACTTCATGCAAAACTTCAAGGATCTGAACTAGATCTGATCGAGATGAGATTTACAACAGCTCCTTGCTTACGGTTTGCCTGAATTGGGTCTAATCAGTTGCATTTGGGGCATTTTCTGTACACACAGTTTAGGGAGTCATTTGAATTCAAGTTGTCCATGTTTTTTCTGCATTTTTAAGACTCAAATAAACATGTGGCGCACGAGGTCATAAAGCAATTGAACTGTCACCAGTGATATACTGGGATTACGGCCTGTATTATAAAGTAACTTTAGACATGTAGTCAAAAGGAGTGTATGTAGGCCTATAGCGTAAATGTCCCTTTGCTGAATTCAATAGAGCGATCACATAAAGCCTTACTGCGGATGAAAATAACAAGCTTATCTAAACATTGCGTCACGTGTTTCTCCAAAGCGCTCCTTTTTTAATAATTCACTCTGGCTAATGTTCCACATCTTGATGAAATATGGGGGTCTTTATTGGTGGGTCTGCTGTGCTAATTGGTACAAGCGCCGCGGGCAAACCCACAGTCACCAAAACGGAACACAGCGTCGCTCACAGCTCTGGCATGAAGAGAAAAATGATCCACAAAGACACGTGTGCAGATGAGTAATTAGAACGTCACTTTACGTTTACTATAGTGTGTCCATTATACGGTACGTCTGTGCGTAAAAGTACAAAAATATCAAGTCTAGATAAGACTTTGAATGCCAGTTGCTCTATAGGCTATAATGTTGGCCTCCAGCTGATCACATTAACACAACCATGTCAATGTCTACGCAGTAAAACACTTCAAATCGATTATATTATATTACTGTACAGGGTTTAAACATAACACCGATCAAGACGTGCGTAATGACGTACAGGCCTAAGCATGTACGCACGCTCATATATTTAACATAATCGTCCATAATTTTCTGAAAATCAAATGAAAGCAATTGAATATCCGTGTTAATATTTCCTGTCATTAATTTAAGATGTTTGTTAATTGTGATAATGCACTGTAAATCTTCACCAACACAAGGCTCCATTTAGTGGCAGACATTAAGTAAGGATTAAATCTGGGACATGCGACTCTGCAGCATATTGTAGCCTACATCTGCTTTTTAAATCCACAATAAATTAATACGAGCTCTGGTAAGTGTCCAGGATTGGCTGTGAACTATTAGGCTCTGGATAAGTCCCACTGGAAGTTCAGAGTTTATCTCGTCAACTTTTAACCATGCACAAATTCACGTTAAAAATAGACCATATGCGCTCTATTAAAAATATAATAGCGGGAGTATGGTTGGGGTTGGGGCAGTGTCTAGTGCCGTTTCCAAAAACAGCTGATGCATTTCAATAAGGCAGCCTAATCACTCACCCGGGGCATGTTTCATTTATTGACAGATTTGATGTTAAATGTCTCAAGCTCACTTAGTGTTGTAGCTCTTAATTTATTATGTTTTGAGCCGTCGTTTGACCCTGCCAGGTCACACAAGCAATTCTATTTTTTTTTGTTATACGCATGGTTCATTTCTCAGTAGGGCGAGTCTTTAATGCATTATGAAGAACGTGAACTGTATTCCAAATCAAACTATAGCGCCATTGTATTGACTGAGTATTAAAGTCATTTTCCATATGTCTTGTATTATCATTTTCATTCAAATCAAACCCGGTGATTAGCCTATATATATATATATATAAATAAATATATTTTCACATCTATACGTATTGTGACGTAAAAGTCTCATTCATTCGTGGGCCCCCGTGTCCCATCGTGGCGTGCGCTATACGGTGGGGAAACAAAAGCAAACGCGCTGAGTGACGGGCTAAATTGGTTTTAAAAGGGAGCAGATGGGGCTCACTCCACGCTCGTGCCTCATGCGCTGCGACGCACAGGCACGAGCGCAGACAGACAGACAGCCAGAGAGCCAGCCCAGGTTTTAGGATCAAGTCGTAACCCGGTCAGATTAATGTAAAAGATGGTTTATTGTAGACTGTATATTTGTGGCATTGCTTTTGTTCCATGCATTTTTGTTTTGAAGTTTATTTCAAACGCTTGTGGTACTTCTTTTTAGTCTGTAAAGCTCAGTGAATATCAAAGTGTATTCCAATCAATAGTTTGACAAATGAAATTACACTATAGGGTACAGTCCAAACTACTTCATTCAACTCATAACGTTGCTTTGGTGGACACTTCTGTGACCCCTCCAGCCATAGTTGTATTGAAACTGCAAAAAGTGTGTTTGAAAAAATAAAAAATCCCATAATTTTTTTTAATTATAATTATTCTTACTCCAGCTTACTATTATTTTTCAGAGAAGAAGAAGAACATTAATATATACACCTGCCCTCCCCTGAGACACCAACCTGGACTTTCATTTTGCAGCTAAAATAACTACACCAGGCTGAACTATTTGTGGGCCCTCTTCAGGTGGATTTGAGCGGCTGGGCTGGGAGCTCCTCTGACCCTCAATTACAACAGACCATGCCCGGCTACAGTATGCCTCCTGCTGCCTTTTACCTCCTGGGACCGACCTGTACATGTAGATATAGAGTCAGGTTTCCACAAGCCTTCTCCTGGGCTTGCGGTGGGGGGTATCAACTGCACTGAGAAGAATAAAATCAGACAGTCTGCTTCCTCTGCCTCTTTAGAGGGAGGGGACTTTTACCTCACACTGTTTTTGTGGTGAAAGCCACTGAACAGAACCTTGCAAAGATGGTAACATGTATTAAGCCAGTATATAACTCTATTAAAATATTAACACTGTATTTGTACGGGGCTTTTCTTTTGGCTATTCACTGAAATGTGATTTTTTTTTTAGTCATAATAATCTGCAGATTCTATACAGTCAGCCCCTCCTTGGTAGCTGTATAGGGTCTGTAATATTTGGAACAATGCATAACTTTTATATTTATGTGTAGTCAAATGAGGCAAAGAGCCACTCATGAATATAAATATGGTCAGTTTGCGTATTCAAAGTACTGTGGTTTTTACTGAGGGAGACAATATATCAAAATATGTGTAAGGAAATAAAAAGTAATATAGCAAAACTGGCATCAGAACAGATATACATTCATATACTTTCGGTTTCTCATTGCCTCAGTTCAGTGATTCTAATTTCACTAATTTGATTCCACTGAACATTCACAACTCAAACAGGTCACATTGGTATTTTTATTCTGGTTAGTACAATTTGAAATGAATATTTTAACATTTTTATGTATGGTTATACATTTGAGCACAATATAGCCAAAATCTCTCTATAGTTTCTCAGCTTTACTCACTAACTAAACCTGACTTGTGCTAATTATTTCATTGTATAACTATTCTTATACAAACAGAACCCCTATTGGTTCGTGAAGCTCTTCTTCCTCCCTCTTCCTGACCACTAAGTCCAAGGTCCCGGTTCGCATGGTTCAGTGTGGCCCGTATAAAACCAAAAGCGCAATAAAAAGTGTCCGTACGTTCTCCCCGTAGCTAGTGGGCTGAGCTCGTTCACGCCAATCAAAGTGAAGGCGGGCAGGTGTGCGCCGAGAGGAGCGCGAGGAGGGGGAGGGATTAGGGCGCGCGCCGTGCCTCTCACAGACGAATAAAGCCTCGGCAGCGCGGCACTTTAGTCACATCTCACGAGCGGCCGGCACGAGAGCAAAGTCAGCGCTGTGGAGATAGAGTTAACTAAAAAGGCACATTTTTACCTAGCTTAGTGTTCCTGAAGTTTTTGTTTCGCTGTTTTCACAAAGATGCGCTTTGGGTCGCAGCTTTGGATACACCGGGCTCTCACCTGACCGGGAACAGTTACTGTGACTGACGCTTGACAACTCGTCTGAAGTTAAAGGTAAGATCAGGCTGTTAATGACTCTTTATTATTTAGTAATGTGCATTTATTACCTATTCGATAAGTCTGCTATAGTCGATTATAATGGGCTGTGTGGTTATTTGAGGCGAATGCGCAGATAAAACATTCACTTCACGGCTGAAGTTTGGCGTGCACAGTATGGGCCTAATATCAGTTTATTTGACAGGTCTGCCAATATTTTTATACAGTACTTTTTTAGGAATTAGACTCATTATCCTACAGAAAAAATAAAATAAAATGTGCCGACAGGGTCAATTTTGAACATAGAAGAATACGCAGTAAAATTAAAGAAATAAAGTCTGTTTATGGCGCAATTAGGCCCATAAAGTAATAGTATATTATTGCGCAAAATGACAAGCTTTTGACATCTTCCTAAAACCGCATTCCCTGGTTGCGCTTTGATTTAGCCGAAAGACAGACTGCAATATCTCTTTAGCTATATATATAGCTTATATTGATGTAAATTATTGTTAATATTAGCGCAATAAATATATCGTGAAGCATGAACAGAAATAACTGTTTAAAAGTGACGCCAGCTCAAATGTGAAAACCAAGTGGATTGAAACTCCGCAAGGAAATGATTCTGCACAAAACAGAGGCCTATTTGTCAATTTGTAGCGTTCTTATAGTTTTATAAACGTTTATAAATGTCTATTTTTTATGCATTGACAGGAAAGGGCCTAAACGCAGACTGTAAACAATATGGATACACATTTATTGAGTCATATATGATATATTTAGTGTAACAAAAAAACAAAAAAAACAAAAATAATAATAATAATAATAATAAATTGCTGATTTTCTGTTTTCTGCCTTTAGACCTTCATGATTTTTAGTTCGTTTTTATTTAAGAATTGTAGCTTTTTTGACACATTTTGCTGGTGATGTTTTAAGTACAATTATATAAACTGTTGGTGTTTATATATGTGATATAATATAACACATACATAATCATTTAATTCTTAAATTAAAATCCATTGTTTTGAATTTCTTTTAGAGGTGAACAGTTGTTTTTCAAGGTGACATATTTGAGGTGCTTAAAAGTGACAGGGACACAATGAAGATTTCTGTAGAATACAAAATCAAAAATTATGTTTATATATTTGTGTCTTAAATAGGTTAATACAAAATATATTTTTATGAATTAAAATTGAATATGTTTTTGCATGTTTTTTTTTTATTTTCATTATTTTACTTTTTTTTTTACATGTTTTTCAAAATTTGACATAATTCAGAAATCTCCTTTTTGTGTGTCTTTCAGGTTGTTCTTAAAACTGTCCCTTTTCATCATGGATAAGACTCATTTATCCAGTCCTAATGAACTAATCATGCCAAGCTCAACAGGCCCGTACCAAGAGCCCCTAACTCCACCCAGAGGCACCCATCTCCACTCTTCATCCTCCTCTTCACCTTCATCCTCCTCACCTCTGAAGCCTAACCAGGTGGGACGGGTCATCCTCTATGGCCTCCCTATTGTGTCACTTGTCATCGATAACACAGAAAGACTTTGTTTGGCTCAAATTTCGAATACACTCCTCAAGAACTACAGCTATAATGAAATACACAATCGGCGTGTGGCCCTCGGCATCACCTGTGTCCAGTGCACCCCGGTCCAGCTGGAGATCCTGCGTCGGGCCGGGGCCATGCCCATCTCGTCCCGCCGATGTGGCATGATCACCAAGCGGGAGGCTGAACGTCTCTGCAAGTCTTTCCTGGGAGAGAACGCTCCACCCAAACTGCCAGACAACTTTGCTTTTGACGTGAGCCATGAGTGTGCCTGGGGTTGCCGTGGTAACTTCATCCCGGCGCGCTACAACAGCTCCCGGGCCAAGTGCATCAAGTGCGCCTTCTGTAATATGTACTTCTCCCCAAATAAGTTCATCTTTCACTCTCACCGTACGCCAGAAGCCAAGTACATGCAACCAGATGCAGCCAACTTCAACTCGTGGAGACGGCACTTGAAGCTCTCTGAAAAACACCCGCCTGAAGAGTTGATGTTCGCCTGGGAAGACGTCAAAGCCATGTTCAACGGAGGCAGCAGAAAACGGGCACTGCCCTCCTCCGCTCATTGTGGCTCCATGGGCCCGGTCAAAACTCTGCCCGCTTCTGTCATGCCTCATATGATGGGACCAGACTTATCTCAGAAAAGAGCCCGATTTGAAGATGAGGATGACTTGGACAATGACAGCATGTCCCCTCGTAAGACACCACGCAGCTACCCCGTCATCCCTGTCCCGAGTAAAGGCTTCGGCATGCTCCAAAAGTTCCCTCCAACCTCTCTTTTCCCTTCTCCATATCCCTTTCCAGCGTTCGGCCTGTGTCAGCAGAAAAAAGAGGACAGTGATGTTTCAGTGGCTCAGAAAGGAGCAGGCCTGTCCGGTCTGTTATGGCCAGGGCGTAAGGACACTTTTTACCCTCCTTTCTGCATGTTCTGGCCGCCCAGAGCGGCCGGAGGGATCCCTGTGCCCACATATCTGCAGCCTCAGCCCGGGGCCCTCTCCTCTCTCACAGAGAACCCCTCTCTCAGACAGGCCTTTCTGGACTTGTCCGACCCCGCTGAACCTGGTGCTGTGGTGGGCTCTGGGACCAGTGTTACCGCGACCATTGGGGGCAGCAGTGGGACCAACACACCCAGGTCAGCACTGTTTGACCCCGAGTGCCCAGCTGTAACCTCAGACCTTCGACCTGTGACATCAGAGAGTTGGCTCAAACTTCTAGACACCCCAGCTCTACAAAGTCGAAAGTCGAGTTACGGTTCTGCGTTTCGTCCCGTCATAAAGGATGCTGAAAGCCTCGCCAAGCTCCACAGCAGCGGAGCAGGAGTCACTGATGAAGACTTTGGAGCAGTGAGCGGCTCTGAGCGCCACCACAGACTGTCGCCCAGCAGCAGCTGCAGCTATGGGAGCGAGAGCGCGGCGGAGGCAGAGGCCTGTGACAGTGAGGAGGAGGGGGAGGTGGACGTGGAGTCGTCGAAGCAGGAGGAAGAGGAGCAGAGGGGCTTCAGCAGACCAGCCCCGTATCTGCCCACAGCGGAGGACAGCGGGAAGGACAGAGGCATTAGTACAGTGTATCCCAGCACCTCCCCTCCGTCCTCCTCGGAGCCTAGCCTGCAGCAGTCCCCCGGCCTGCCCGCCTCCCCTCTCACCAGCTTGCCCCTCTCCAGCTCCACCCCGCCCCACCGAGAGGACCCCGCATACAAAAACGTAAATATACCCCCCGGCCACTTGAGCTAATTATTATTTAAATGGTGCTGCAGTCAGGCAGTGATGTGATCTGCATAAGCAGATTGATAGGCCGCCTGCTCCCTGTAGAAATGAAGCAGTCACCCCACTCTGATCCCAGCTAATAGGCCCGGTGTGTTTGTTCTCTCTCTGTCACTGGAGCCTGTTAGGGCAACTCTAATCTTTAACCTGTCGACTCCCCATTAGCAGCAGAACAACTCCAGTCCTGGAGAGAATTTTAGACAAGACCAAGTTTAATCATCAATTAGATTTAAAGGATTTTTAAGGGAGGGAAAAACCACCATAGACTGAAAACTACTGTTTAATAAACTATAAAGAAATGACATTGTTGGCACCTGGTGGATTTCATACACAACTCGTAATATGGTGGTTGTGTAGAAATACTTAACTGTGACCATGATACACATCTATACTTCTATTTTTCAGGTTCACAAAAACAGAGATGAAGGACTCCCAGCATATGCAACCAAAGACATCTCCGGTAAGCACCACATTCGTTCAGATATTTATGAAATGTAATGTAATGTAACACTCTTTTTCAACATTAGATTCATTCAGTGTCTAACTAATATTTGTATATAATTTGGTATAAAAATGCACAGTTGAAGGTGTATGTACAGTGTGTAGAGAAGGCTTGTCTCAGGGGCCTCTTTTCTCTGTTTATTTTGCAGACACTCCTAAAATGTTCTACCATCCTTTTACACAGTTTCATCAGCCGGCATTATACAGTCTATTTGAGCAGGCTGTTACACACTATCTGTTTCATCAGAGCAGTTGTATTAGGGCTGCTGTGTTTTGTTGCTGTCTGAATGAGTGCGTCTCATATTCCAGTGACGTTTCATTTGCTCGTCTCATCTCCGCCTGACCCTTTTGGCTGTGTAGGTGTTCACATACACAAACGTACACTTAGGGGCAAATGGCCCAAACACAGGATGCACACTTAGTTATCTCGATGTGTCCGGATAACCAGCTCACCAATGGGCCTTACTGAATCTGTTTGTCTTTTTTTGATAGAAGAAAACAAAGAGAAGAATAGTTTCTTTGTGACTGAGAATGAGACTTCAGCTCCAGACTACTGGAGAGAGAGCTCAGGTAAATCTGATGATTTCTTGCACGCTCCAAATAAATAATCATTTAGAATTGTATATTCATTTAGTTAAAAAATATATAATAATAATAATCAGAATCATAAGTCAGTTCTATAGAAACATGACCAGTGCTTCCAGTATATTCTGTTTTATTTTTAAGTTCTTTTGGTTCCCATTTTTTTGGGCATTTATATTACACGCTTATATTTTTATCCATGCATCATTCTGAATGTATTTATTTATTTATTTATTTGGTATGGACATCCCATATACACCAGCTTTAGTGTGTTAGCACATGTGCTCATTTTCAACCCCAGTCCATTGGGGGTCTTTAAGAAGGTTAATATTACACAGTTAAAATATAAATGTAAATAGATTTACAGTAGACAGTACAATCAAAAGGAACATTTGATAAACTGACCTCGTGTGAACACCTCTGTCCTGACTTCATCCACTGTTCCATTACTTCAATTACTATGTTCCTATTTATATTATGTAAATTATAAGGGCATTTGTTCGATTATTAGGCAACCATTATATCATAAATTGTGCTTACTATTTCCAGAACAAGAAACAAAAGTCTCAAATTTAGTTGAAACAATGGGAGAAATGCTCAGCCCCTAGTGTGTGTACTGAGTACCTCGTCACAGTGCTGTTAGTCTTTAGGGCGCTGTTATAGTTCAACCAGAAAACATCAGCGCCGCAATCTCCATCTCAGACCCATATCAGCCCCGACATAATTGCCTTTTTTCTCTTCTTCAGCGCAAAAAGCCTTCCTCGTTTGAAAAAGATCACAGCTTATTGCCTTTTTATATCTGTCAGGAAGACATTAAAAGTGCTTTATGACATCTGTGCCAACATTTATATCTACCCCCCCACTCCTCCAACACACACACCGTAATGATCCCTGTGCATAATGTATAATGTATTTCCAAAAATTACACGAAACAAATTAAATGAGACCACCTTTCCCCTGATTGCCAAACGTCTCCCTGGGCGGTGGGAAGCTCTACGTGATTAGAAGGCCTGATTCCTCCGAGTGCCCCCCTCCACTGTCTTTAAACTCTCCCTCTGTTTCTAGGGAGAAAAAATAATCTAATTTTCCATTTATGTAATGCAAACCGCCTTGGCTTTGACTATTCACGGTTAATTGACTGTCAAACGAGGTTGTTATCCTGGGGCACTGTCTGCAAATTTGCTTGTCAAATGAGACAGAGAGAGAAGAGAGAGGAGCGCGGATCTAAATGAAAGACTCAAGGAGGCGCCGTGTGAAACGACTGTATAGGTTCAAAACACAAAAACAACCGGTTCTGAATATGCACTCAATTTGTTTGGTTATAAAAACATCAGTGACTTTATTTATGATTTTTTAAACAAACAAATGCCCTATATAATATTTTTAATATAAGCTTAAAGGTAACTTAAAGGTAACTTAAAGGTAACTCAATTAAACAAATATAGTATGAGAGTGGCAATTGTGACGTTGTGTTTTAGGATTGAACCAGATCTGATTCTGTGCGATCAATCGATTATTGAAATAATGGTCAGCTTATTTAGTAATCAATAATAACTGGACTCTTAAACGTGCCAACCCGCACACACAGAGAGCAGTAATTAAGCCAGAACTTTTGCATTTAAGACGAAAAATCTTGTTTGTCTATAGAATGCTCGGGTTAGGTTTTAGCTCAACCTTGTTCAAACTTTGTAAAAAATATAAATAATTAAAAACTCAAAAACTTGATTACCAAAATAATTGTTAGTTGCAGCCCTAATTGTCTTGGTACAATGATAAAGCTGTCACACATGTTTTATAAAGTGCATAATTTACTATGTCTATTTACATGATTTGTTTACTTTGCTGTGTAATTATTGCTAAAATGACCCTCCTCACACACAAAAATGTTCAAACAAGTACTACATTTACATTGCGCGCTGTATAACTGTGTGCCATTCCCAAAGTTATACTGACACCTAATGGAGAAAATAAGAAACAACATCATAAACTACTGGATACTAACTGTATGTGAGGGGTATTATTTTCTACCTTATGTACTGAAAGGTGCTAAATTCACATGTAATATTAATTGATTTACTCTTTTGTTTTCAGGAGACCAAAGCCAAGGAGCCGCTTCTCCTGCCCCATTAAAGAAAGATCTAGAAAACATGGAGAAAGGTAAAGAATACAAATCAAAATACTACAATACACACAGGTTACATGTGCTGGTTACAAAAAGCTATAGGAATATTAATAAATAAGGAATATTTCAACGTTCTGTAAAACCTGTGATAAATGGATCATATTTAAGCTGAACCAGGCGATCGTAGTAATGTGATGTAATTCCACCCAAAAGTCATATGTAACTTTTTTTTTGTGACTTGTATGTCTTATGCAACATTTTCATTCTTAAAATAAAAAATGTAAACCTTGAAATAAAAATAAAAAACAAAATAATGCCTCCAATGCTGTGTCATGCCCATTCAGATTACAAACTGTACCACAATTTAATGCTATACAAAATAGATCCTTTGTTTAGAGAGTTTGGAATTAGATCAGTAAATGTACTTAACTATTTTATTTTGATGAAAAGCTTTCATCTGATACATGCACTAAACCTCAATGCCCTCATTTGTAACCACTGTATTGTCCTATCGTTTATAGAGGAGTTACAAAAAGTGTTACTGGAGCAGATTGACTTCAGACGGAGGCTGGAGCAGGAGTTTCATGCTTTGAAGGGCACCTCACCTTTCCCTGTCTTCCGTAAGTCCACTGTTCTCACCTTGCCCTGTACGGCATATATGCAAAGGGCATATATTTTTATTTCTGTCCAATTATAATGAAATGTTCCCCCATTTCACTTATTATAATCAAGAAATACTACCACCCAGAATAGCAGACTAATGATAGATTTTTACACACAATTTCAGATAATTTCCAAGACCAGATGAAGCGGGAGCTCGCCTACAGAGAGGAGATGGTCCAGCAGTTACAAATGGTAAGAGGACGTGCTAATGATGCTATCAACGCAGATATCACTGTTGTGTCGTTGAATACCAATTAAACCTGTAGTTTATTAGTGACTTAATAACAATTTCAGACAACACCTAATTAGGAAGTGCATTGCAAATCATTTAGAAGTGAAATGGAATAAACAACATTACATCTTCATAAAATCGACTGTTGACAAATTAAAAAGTTTTTACACAAATGAAAATATTGGACTTGCCTAGAAGACCTTACAGTTTGTCTTTCATGGGTGAGAAGCTCCTCTTTAGCTCTATGTTTGAGTCCACATCCATCACAACAGCAGCTGGGAGACAAGCTGACACCTCCTGTTTGTCTTTAGTTTCTGACATGTGCAATAACTCTGCATGGTCCTACACACATGACAACAAAAACTACAGTGTACAGTACATACTCAAAATACATCAAAATGAATTGTCTCTGCATGGTCCTACACACATGACAACAGCAAGAACACTATAGTGTACTGTAATACTCAAAATACATCAAAATGATTTGTCTCTGCATGGTCATTCACACATGACAACAAAAACTATAGTGTACAGTACATACTCAAAATACATCTAAATGATTTGTCTCTGCATGTACGAAAAGTCATACACACTATACAGTATAGTACTATAGACACACATGTAGTTCACATTGATGAATAAGTCTATTATGAAGAGCTGGATCTGGATTTTGTTTTGGGGATTACCTGTTAAACCATCTATATCTTGTAATGTTTGTTTGTTTGCAGATTCCTTATGCAAATATCATCAGGAAAGAGAAGATCGGATCTCATCTTAGCAAGTAACAAGGTAGGTTACGATCCCAACACCACACCCGCCAGCATTTCATTAGCCTGTTTAATGTTAACACGTTTTAGACTGCCTTCCATTGATTGTGTACGTGTTTCTTTATAGGCCCCGGCTGCATACATGCGAAGAATGTGCATTCTCTCCTTTTTTTGCGACCACTACAGTTCATCTGTACATGTTGTTAATAGCCCACTTCAGAGAAAGCAGCTGAAGACACTGAGATTCAAAGCTTTACCAAACCAGGACCAAAGTGTTACAAACATCAAACTGTTGATATCTGACTTATTTCCAAAAGACAGCTTTTCTGATACAACAAACACTGACAGCAACAGTTTTAAAGACGGCTCCTAACCCAAATGTACATAAAGGATGGACGTAATTGCTGCTACTGATGCTGATCTCATATTGATAGATTCATTTGTGGTCAACATTTCACAAATCCAAACATCCCTAATTTTTGGAATGCCAGATGAAGAACAAGGAGTCCCGGATCAAAGACATGTGTTTGTTTGTTTTTTAATGTGCAATAAGACTGAGATTGTATGTTGCAATTTCTTTGTTGAATATTTTTAAATGTAAAAGACAGTATTATTATCAGTGCATGTATTAGCTCAATAGACCATTTTCATCAGCCTCATTGTATGTAGTAAATGTGATTCTTCCTGGACATGCTAAAAGGACAGTTACGAGCCAGGTCTAGGAGCCTGTTTTTCTCATGAAACGTCTTCACCACATAAGAACAAAAGACTAACACTTTGTATAGTATTTACATGTAAATAATGCCACTCAAATTGTATAAATGTGACATGTGTATTTATTGAAATCCACTATGTGTTTCTTTGTTTATTAAGGATTCCAAACCATAATTGTGAAGAATTATTTAATATTTCATGAATTGAAAAAGACATGGTTATGATGGTCAAGCATCAAAAAAGTGAAAAATGACTTAATGAATTATTAATGCAGTGAATTGTTTCTGATGCATCACCACAAACTGTTCGTGCAGATGTTCTAAACATGCACTTGTAGTTTCTCTACTCTGTGAATAAATGACATATCTACAACCATATGCTGTTGCAGTGATGTTTGATACTGATGTTTTTTTTGTATTTATTATTATTGAATCAAACACTTATAATTTGCCTAATTACAATTACTTACACTGGGAACCCTTTCTGCTCTCTGCTTTTTTTTTGTTTACGTTTTTTAAGGTCTTTATTCAATTATTATAAACAGACAGAAAACAAAAACATAAAAAACAGACAGAGGGCTGACTAGAAGCAAACAAAAAACATCAAAAACATAATCAAAACATCAAAATCTTAAGTCTTAACTCAGAAAAGGTAGAGCATAATTATCCTGTAACATGTAATTATTTAATTAGATTTTGTTTGACATTTATTTATATTTATATATTTTTTTGAGTTGGCGATTTCGGTATGAGCGCCTCTGGAGAAGATTTTTACGACCTTCTTCGTCAGTTTGCGGCACACATCTGGGAGCGGCAGAAGCAGAAGGAGCAACTTGCCAGCATGGCGTTCACGTTATACACTCTGATTCAGACCGCTATTCTTTGCACAAATGCCATCGCCGTTTTGCACGAAGAGCGGTTCCTCAGTAAAGGTAAGTACTTAAAAAAAAACACACACACATTCACGTATTTTGTCAAACAGGAAAACGATGCACAATGCCTAAAGTAGTATCTGTCCAGCTGCTGATGTGGCTGCTGCAAGAATGATCATCATGACTAGTGTTTGTGCTTTTAAGGCTTTGTTGAAACATCCAAAGTACTAACTGTTCGTTTGTCCGTTGTTGATCTTCAAAAATGTTGAATGTAGAATGAAGCAAACGAACAAACAAACAAACAAACAAACCCATAAACGGCATGTGTCCAGAGGTGGGCAATGTTTATTCAAGGGTAAGCTGCTTTTACTTCAAAATAATGCAATTACTGTGTTATTTTGTTGTATTCAGAAGGACAGAACTTGAAAATGTAAAGTGTTCACCGCCAAAAAAGCACAATAGAGTAAAAATAATAAACAATGATTTAACAAATGAAGAAGAAGCCACACATTTGGAATATAATGTATTTTCAAAACAGAATTGAGTAAATATAACCCTGCTGATGCTAATGTAGGATCTCAATAAACATAAACATAAATAGTGCTTTAGCAAATCAAGACACAAAAGACAGTATTTCCACACTTTTACGTACGTACTCGCACTCAGTACAGTGTGTGGGCCGTGAACTATTCTTACAGGTACAATGCATTTATCATTAAACGTTAACTCTTTATTTTTGTTTTTGCAGTCGGCTGGGGCATGGACCAGGGAGTGGGGGGGTTTGGAGACGACCCCGGAGTCAAAGCCCAGATTCTCAACCTGATCCGCTCAGTCAGGACCGTCATGAGAGGTGACTGCACATAACAAACAAAAATCATGTATGATAATGTGAAATGAGATTCAATGTTTTTATTTGTTTGTTTTACAGTGCCGTTAATTATAGTGAATTCAGTGAGCATCGTCCTCTTGTTACTGTTCGGTTGATGGTGTGCAAAAAGAAAATGGCAACTTCACGAACAATCATCCCTCAATGAGATCTGGAACAAACAAGGACTAGTTATTTTGACAGTCTCACATCAAGACACATGTTGATGTTTACCCTCTCTTTGGGATGATGTGCTTGTCTTGGATCACTAGTGCCAATTCTTAGCAATACAGCCAAGCTCTAGTTTTAGTGGCATTGTTCTTGTTTATTATTTTAGATTTTACGCTACAGGAAATAAATATTATGTTAAATGTATTTTGTTGAACTCTCATCCCAAACATTTTCATTTTATTGTGACCCACAAACCTGGTTCTAAATGATGGTGCACAGTATTATGTCATTTAGGACTGCAGCTAACGATTATTTTGCTAATCAAGTAACTATTTTTTTCAATTACTCGATTAACCGCTGGACAGTGAAAGGTGTGTAAATGGGAGGGTTTTTTTTTATGTGACCTGCGCGGAGTCCATCCATCCATCTATCTTCCGCTTATCTGGGGCCGGGTCGCGGGGGCAGCAGTCTAAGCAGGGACGCCCAGACTTCCCTCTCCCCAGACACTTCCTCCAGCTCTTCCGGAGGAATCCCGAGGCGTTCCCAGGCCAGCCGAGAGACATA
>JAVQKC010040161.1:0-14471 GCA_036025475.1 Philypnodon macrostomus
AAGACGTTCCCTGTTTACCACTATTTACATATTTACACATGAGTGAGCAGCATTTAAAAACAGGTACATTGATCCCGTACTATAGATTTTATTGAGCTGATGAATGTAGCTATTGGAGACAGAAAAGTAAGTTTTAGTGTTTTTTGTAAATTGTTCCAGTCGTTGGGTGCAGCAAAAGGAAATGATGACTGACCAAAAGATGTGCGGACTCGTGGGATGATCATGGTGATAGTGTTACTGGAGCAATCTTTCAAAATATAAATAAAAATAAGGCAGTTGTCTATATATTTCTCAGGCCTCTGTATTTTTCAATAAATCATCATCCAGTTTTGGCAGCAACGACTCTTGACTTTTGAGCATACATAATAATAAACGTCTCACAGCCAAAAGCAGCCCTGAAGTGGAGAGAGGACCTGGCTGAACAAAGGCCTCGACACACAACACATGCACACACACGCACGCACACACAACACATACACACTGCAGTGAAGGCAGGCCTCCTCATATGGTATGGAATGTAACAGATTGAAGCCAAGCTCCAAACAACAGCCCGGACCACTGGAGACTGAGAACAATACATGTTCAGCAAAAACTGCACATTTTTTACTTTCCCTATAGGCCCCTGTACATTTGATTACAAACATCTGAGTTTTAGTGCTATATAAGTATCTGGCAGCAAGAGGCCATACAGTACAATTACTTTGACTACCATGGCTTAAATATTTTAGCATGGGCAGGGGACTACACAGCGTAGTCCCCCCATTCATGACTACAATAATGTCCAATTATAATATAGTTTTCACTGTAGTTATTGCATGTTTTTTCCCCAATATTGTGCAGTCCTACTTTTACAATCATTACCTTCAATTCTGATGCATGGGGCCTCTTTGACATGCTCTTATCCTTGAAAAGCGTTGAAAAAGAGAGTTAAAGTGTACATTCCTGTGTCTTTGAGGCCTGGTTTCGACACAGGATGATGTCACTGTGGTTTTGATTTACAGCAGATGGTTGAGATATTCACCTCAGGATCTGATGGTGATGATGGGGGAGGGTCAGGCATATGCACACATACAAGGAGAAGGTGGATGAACATGATCTCAACAATTTGTTTCAGTAAATGTAGCATGGATATTATTACATTGACAAATACAAGTGAAATGTTCTGAGAGGTCAATGGATATTAGTCAGTCTTAGATCATCAGTTGCTACGTGGCAGAAATAGCTGGTGCTGTACATGTGAGGGAAGGATGGGGGGGAGGGGTTAGTTTCCCTAAATATAAAAATGAAGTCACATGAAAAGCCCCTATTATGGCAGGCTATTACCTGTTAGTAGTGTCCCGAGGTTTATCTGACCACACTCTTCTACAGACCCCAGGTGGCGGGCTCGTTGGCAGAGGCGGAGGTGGTATGGAGGGTAAAGGGGGCAGGTTCCTCTTCCCCTTTCCCATTCCGGGCCCTGATATTGGGGTTGTGGGCGGCGTATGGTGCTGGAAGGTCCTCTGTGGTTTGGGGAGTGGGTTTATAGACGGAGCTCCTGGTTCACTGTATACATTCTCAGGATCCCCATCTCTCCTCATCTGCCTTGAACTTGACCGTCCCACATTAAAAGTCCCAAAAATTGGCTCATTGGTCCTCTTCTCACTCTCTTCTAAGTCCTCTTTGGACGGCGGGCAGAAGTAGTTTCCCGGGAATGCCAGCGAAGGTCGATCCGGAGCTTGCTTTGTTGCTTTTTCCAGTTTCTTGATATGAGTTAGAACAGTTTTCTTGTCTTGAGGTTGGTCTGTTGGTTTTGCCGCCCTTTCAAGCACTACATCTCTGTCCTTGTTGCTTTCTTGAGATTTCAGCTTCATGTCCACCAGTTTTCCAACATTTTCCTTCCCTGAGTCTTGCCGCTCCCAGCTCGCAAACCTTTTACTATCAGTCTGTTGAACTTCAGATATTTTGGAGTCTTTTTTTTTAGCAATCTCAGCTTCTTTCAGTACACAGGTCCCTGTTGAACCAGCTATAGTGGGCTCCTTCTTGCCCTCCCATTGCGATATCTTATCCCGAATACTGGCAGACTTCACCCCTGCTGGGCTTTTGTTGTTGTTTAATTTGCCACACAAGCCGTTCTCTAGATTTGAAGTCCGTGTGTCCGCTGTGGTAGTCGCTCGTCTTTGAGTTAACATGATGTCAGGTGAGCTAAGAACCTCACAAAGAGATGGGGAGACGGGACGTTTGGGGGGCAAAGAGGTGTCCCTGTTTTGGGGCGTCCCGCACACCTCTTGGCGCTGGGGCACCACGGAAAATGGAGCGTCTCTCACCTTCAAGCCACAGCACTGGAGCCTATAAAGAAGACATATATAGTATAAATTAGTATTCACACAAGTTATGGGGTATCTTGAAAGAGACAAGATTATCAAAGCTGAAAACACTGTATAGAACGCAAGTCAAAGATGGGTACAAACTAGACTTGGATAGCACAGTTTTGCAATGTTAACAATATACTTCCCTGACCTGCAATTAAACTGGGGATCTACTAGTTTAAGGGTAAATGCTCTATCTATTGAGCTTTTATATAATAATGATAAAGAATCCCAACAGACACACACAAAAAAAACACCTGATCAACACTTCAAAAACTCAAAGTCTTTTTTCAATTAAGCAGCTGTTGTTGGAATACACTTAAACATTTAATATTGTGCAGACAATACATTGCACAAATATTTTGGTTCACATTTAAGTAGCTAATAAAAAGCAGCTCACTAAATCACCCTCAAATGGATCTTTGTTTTACAAGGTAAACAGGAATTCTAGGTAAAGATCTCCATCGTCTCGTGCCTCTGTTTGGGCCGTGACTCACTGCAACAAAACGACTGGGTCACGGCAGTTTGAACTCTGGGTTTCAGGGTCAAATGTCACAGGGTACAAACACACAAAGCTATTTCTGGAACCGAGATGAAAGTGGGCACAGAAGAGGAGTGGGTTTAGTCTACGTGCATCTTCTCTTCTGTGCAGCTGACCCAGAAAACTGAACTGGGTCTTGGACTAAAGCCCAGTTGTTATTAAAACAACAGTATTTCCAACAAGTGAAGGGAAACGTGGCCTCGTGGGTGACTTCTGATGATACGGCTCAATGTGAAAAACCAAGAGTCATGAAAAACTAGAGGAAGAAGTCTCTTTGGGGAAATCATTCATTCCCTTCAAGATGTTTTTGAACAAAGGACACAATGACATTGTAACTATATGACCATAAGGAAATGGCCTGAACTAGACTGATGATCACCCCCATAACCCCCCACCCTCCCACACACAGACACTCTTAGTTAAAACAGCAGTTCATCAGGCATGAAGCAACCAAGGGGAAGAACTAGGTCAAATGGGAATGCAAAGAGAAACAGAAGATATAAGAGACCATATGGAAGGCCAGGACAGTAGAGCTTATGGAGGACAGAAAGATTGTCACTACTAAACATGTTAGTGGGAAAATGTAATTAACCCAAGGCCTTTCAGTTGCTCTGTCAACCTCAGTATGTTACTTAAGTTCTGGTTTCAAATGCTTAATGTTGAAAAAGGGTTTACAGTTAGTCATTACTTCAGTAGATTTTCAGATAATGTTTGTTTGTTTAGAATTGATTTTTCTTCTTTTTATTTTTCAGTAATACAGTCTCAATACAACCCAAAGCAATACTCTTCCAGACAATACTAAGACTGGTGAGAAGCAAAATCACTTCATTATAATAATAATCCCAATAGCATTAATTATGATTATAAAGATTGTCAGAAAAGACTGTCAGGGACAGCAGGGAGGCGCAAAACCGTCCGAGTCTAGCTTAGCAAAAACTGCTTCAGTGCTATTGTTATACAGCTGACCCCAATGGGAAGGATGTCTTTAGCTTAGTCATACAGAACAATAGACAGGGTCAAGATTGACATCATTCATATTTTAATAGAAGCATTATGCTGTGATAATCTGCAGAGGGAAGTCAAGTCAAGATGAAATGAAGCCTCATATTTGATACTATCCAATGAGAGACATCACTGTTTGTTTTTGCACACTTTTCTTACCATGTACTATTATTGCATGCTATTAGTACTTGATTATCTCAGCGAGGTTTTTCTGAGCATAAGCATTTCATTGCATTTTTTGACCCTGTGTTGAATGTGCATATGACAAATAAACAAATAAACTTGAAACCACTGTTGATTGATCTTTGGGTTGTCAGAATAAATGACCAATTAACAGTATCACAGTGGTAACCAAAACATTACAGGTTCAGCCCGGAGTTCGAATCTGGCTCCCGGCAGTTGGCTGAATGTCAATCCCCACTCTTCTCCATACTGTCATACTGTCCTATCAATAAAGACAAAAATGGCCTAAAAATATCTTAAAATGTATCTAACCTTTATGACCTACTACTATGGTGGCTTTGTTTGCCTAATATTATATTTCCTCTTGCCTGAAGTAATGCCCAATGCTATTGCTACATTTCAGAAGAATAGACATCAAGATTGTCCACTGTGAGATTATTCATCTTTGATCACAAGCTTCATGCAGGGACAGCAGGCAAATGGAAATGACGTATATTATGGAGATATAGTAAGTAAGTACGTACCCGTTGACAGATTGGTAGATACAGTTGTCAGTGTTCGTACAGAGCAGTAGCGCTCGTCCACCGGTCATGGTGCTAGCAGCTGGCATCCTAGAATCACACAGAAAGAAAAATAATATGTTAAAATACTGTAGGATGTATATTTGATGATTTTAAAACCTAAAAGAAATGTGTATATGATCATTAGAATGGCAAACTAGTAAGAAAATCATGGAATATGGCCAAACAAATTCAACTATGATCAACATCCCTGGGAAATAGCCCAATAAATAATTCATTTGACTCTTCTCAGCCTCTGCTCATTTTTGTTAAAGGTTCCTTATATACTTGAACTTAACTTAATACATTTTACCACCCATCTGCTCACTCTAACCAACAAACGCCTATAAAATACACCTACGTATCCCTCCACATCCTGCCAGCAGCTATACTCCGGGCAGATGGATCAGTGCATGTGACTTGTACCAGATGTTGAGCGGGGATACTTTGGGGTATTCGTAAGGTCGTTAAACATTTCCTGCGATCTGCTACTTGGCCCTAAAACCCCTTGACACAGCTCTAACTCTCTGCACTGCTTCTGGACAATGTGAAGAATGTGGGTCCAATTGAAACAAATTCCACAAATTGTTGTTGAAAATTGGCAGTTTTCCTGAAATAAGGTGTAATTTTGAAGATTACGTAAAGTGTTGCCTCTTGGTGAACAGGGCGTAATTGGTCCTTTAGGGGTGGTTATGTTGAAATGATATTTCTTGGATGAGAAGAACCTGTAACATAACTATGCAGTGGATAGTGTTAAATTCTCACAGGATAAAAACATTGACGTAAAATAGTATAATTTGATTGTGGTGACAAAAAGGATTTCAACTTCTCAAGTAAATGGCTGAATTCTGTGCTTACAAAAAGTCAAATAAAAACAAAGATTTCCACTTAAAATAAGTCAATATCACTTTTCTATTGTTCAAACTACTTATTTTGCCATATTTATTGATCCAAATGTTTTGGTCATTCTCAAGAGCTTATTATAGAAGACGTCTATCACAATTTGACTGGTTTTATCATTATGTTCAATTAAGTGTCATAAATCAGTGTACTTTTCATACTGGTCCCAAGCCTGGATAAAGGAAGTGGGTTGAATCAGGAAGGGCTTCTGACAAAAATACCTTAGTATTTGCTGAGACATCCCCTTTAAGTGAAAAGCCAACTAGAATTGGTGCATTGCATTGTATTGTGCTTCCTATAACATAATGAAAATTGAAGTGTGCCTTGAAATCACCCCACTCTTATTACATTTAGTACACAATATAACTAAACTTTATATTTCTTTGTCTTATCCCCCACAAACCCATCCGAGCAAGACCTTGTCCCCCAGAGATAGGAGCGAAGACAAGCAGGGTTTAAGTCAACCATGCACTAAGCCTTTAGACCCAAATTATTTTCAGCTGTGAGCCAAGCAGGGGTCACATGTTTGAGGGGAAACATCAGCGTCCCTCCCCCTTACGCTAAACCTGATAGAAATAAGAAATTGAAAGCAGAGATTGTACACAAAAAACAAGAACTGCAGACTTTTACCAGTGAAGACAGTAAGGTTTTGTGGCAGCTCCATAACAGTGAGAAGATAGGAGAGAAGTTGAAAATGGTATAGACTGAGGTTATCACAACAGGAGAAATATGATATGGTGCACTGTGGAAAAAGCAGGTAGCCTGATAGTCAGTTAACAGAAGGTCTGTCACATTAAGAAAGTTTAGACACATTTTCCATCCTTTTGAGACCAGTTAAAACAATACATTTGGATGTGGTTTTCTGCTTCCCCAAGAGAATAACTCACACATGATTCTTTGGTCTACTATTCCAGCAGTTCTCAAACACTGGGTCAGGACCCAAAAACAGGTTGCCAGAAAAATTTCAGTAATAGTCCTGAACCAGACTAAAAAGCTGGGTCACAAATATTATGCCCCTGGAAAAAAGAACCACTGTCCAATTAACATTCATTGTCAAATTCTAGGGTCTTCACAGAGAAAATGCACAAAACCATAAAGTGAACCTGTCCAGTGCTTTGATATAGAAATTAAATAATCTTAAACTTTAAATAAAATGCAGCAAGTTCACTATGTTCTTGTGGAGGGTGTGTGTCAAAGCTGGGAGCTAAAAGGAAATGAGTTTTGGGGGACATTTAACTGGACTTAAATGTCTTAATCTGTCTCATATCTGACGAGAGATCTCTTTCTATTCAATAAAAACACTAACTTTGACAGACACTTTTACAGCTTTTGGTCACTAGTGAAACCTTTTTGTGTGTCAGAGGCAGTGCAGCTTTTGTGCCTTACAACTACAGGCAACAATGGTCAACCCTGACCCCGAGACCAAGATGGCCGCCATAACAATACTGAGGTCTGAGGGAAGCCATCTGCTGGGGCCAATAAAAACATCACGGAGACCCCAGTATCCCGCCCCCAAAGAACCCTTCAACTCAACGCCAAGGCACAGGAAGTGGAAGAAGTATTGTTCACCAGCAGCTGGATGGGGAAGGCTGTGTGAAGGAATGACATTGGCCACTTTATTAGGTTAACTGCTAATGGTGGATCTAGTTATGTTTATATTTTCAAACCTGAAGTATGTCAAACTGAAGTTGAAAGTATAAAGAATGATCTGCACTCACTGGCCAGTTACTGTAGGTAGACCTATTTCTCTAAAACTCAAATAGCTAATAATCAGCCATAACATTGCATTAATATGAACTGATGACTGAATGAAATGATGAATAAAAATATGGCGTGGTTGTTGGTGCCAGGTACACCATTTTCACATACAGCTATGTCTAGGATTTACAGAGAATTACTTAAAAAGATGTGATATCCTGTGAGTGGCAGTTCTGTAGGCAAAATTGCCAGGTTAGAGAATGAGATAACATAAAGGCAACATTAGCTCAGACATCCAGTTCCTACATCTAGGTCTACATCTCTGAGTGCACAAGATGATAAAACATGAAGCAGGTGGGTTACCACACTTTATTAGGTACAGTCTCCCAAAGTGGCCAGTGTGTGTATTTTGCTTGTTATGTTCTAGTTTAGTCCTAGCTCTGATCTGATTTGGTCTGTTTACCATCATTACGTACACACATGATAAACCATGAATAAACAGGACTGCTTTACTGTAAACAGCAAATGATCCTAAATGCCTTAAAGCCTTTAACAACAGGAGATATGTGATGGTTGGGGTTAAATGGAGGCCATCAGACACAAGCATCAGTTACATAACAAAATCTCAACTGATTTTTTTATCAGGAGATGGGTAATTATGACTGTGAAAGAAAACGTATTTGAGCTAATAGGATTGGATAATTGAGACGTGTGATGAGATCAAGATGTTTGAACTTGAGTGTTCAGAGTAGAACTGCACAATATTAGACACTATTTCTGATGACCTCAATGACACAGTACATGTCACAGTCAGATAAACAAATGAATAAATGTTAGAACAATTAACAGTGACTCATTTAAGGACTATACCATGACAAATATAGCAGGGTGAAAACTAGGACTAAACCAAATACTAAACCAGGACTAAACAGGTCTGAACCTAGGACCAATGACTGAGGATTGATTAATTGATTATTTTTGGACGCAAAAATGTTATAAGCTAGGATCAACTATTAGGTAGTTCTTTATGATACACATATATTGTACAGCCCATGTTTGAATACACAGTCAGGCCACAGGATAACCTTGGATGTATTCATATACTTTATAGATTTTCCTCACAGTGTTAAATTTGTTGCTTCATCTTTAGGGAAATTAGCAAGAAATAAAACACCTACAATATCAACAGATACATTGCCCCGACTGTATTTTTATTTGTTAGCTTTTTGAATGTCTTAATCTGATGTGTGGTTTTGCTTTAGCTTTATCTCGGTGGAGAGGAGGTGCTGTCAGTGAGTGCTATCTGGCCTCTGGGTTGTTGTCAGCACTGACTGTGGCTGTAGCTCTTTGGAGACCTGCCTGTTTCTTATCCACAAAAACAGCTGCTTCTCATAAAGTTTTGGTCCTGCCTCCATCAGCTCAGCTCCTCTGTCCCACAGTCGACTAAAGGCCCTGCAGAAAGATCTCACACCATGACATCATGTGTGGAGCTTGTTCTTCCTCAAAAAACGGATTTTATTTAGCCTTTCTGTCATTACCAAGAACCTAATAAGGACAAATGAGCAAGCATATGGCCTGGATACAGCCTCAGAGTACAATGACTGAGTACAGTACTGTACGGGTTTAGGCTGCTAATATGAAATGCAGTAAATGTGAGTAAAAAGTAATTTATTTATATTTGAATTACCATCTAGATCAGGGGTGTCCAAATTATGGCCCGGGGGCCAAATGCGGTTCGCAGAGCAATTTTTTTTGTACCTCTCAATTGGCCCAAATTGTCTTTTTACTGCCTCTAAGTCTACATACTTAAAGTAAAAGGAGAAAAAAAAATAATTGTTGATAGTTTTCAACTTTTCTATGTATTTACAATAGGGATACTAAGTGATAAGATTTGTGTCCAGAAAACAGATACAACCAAAGTGAAAGTGAAATTGATCACCCCAGAGAGTGGCCCTCCTCTGTATTCATGTTGGACAATGTGGCTCTAAGTTTGGACACCCCTGATCTAGATGTAGGATTTTGTATCTTTTCCATTTTGACATTCAGATCAGGGGTGGGCAGTTATTTTTTCCGAGGGCCAAATTGGGGCTGGGGACTGTTGTGGAGGGCCGATAACCTGTCAAGATGAGCTACCCAATAAAATTACTATGTGCCTTTAAATGTTCTCAAATATAGGCATTAAACAGTACAATTCCAATGATATGTGCTAATTGTTTTACCAAGCCTTCTGTGGGCCTGACACGGACTGGTCAATGTTGCCCCTGGACCTCACTTTGCCCAGGTCTGCTCTATATGTATCTTCTTACAGCTCACTTTGAATTTTGTAAACTGTTGAAAATAAATTGCATATTTTTGAAAAGCACACTTTGCAATGTACCGTGATCGCTCTGTACTGCCTACTATAACTTAATAACATTAACATTTTCCCTTTTCCCTCACAGAGTAGAAGACATAATCCTCAGTAAGACCGGGTTTATACTTCAGCATGTGCCAAATGCTTGTCTGTATGCAATTTACCGCACCACTGCACCCTTAGCCAACTCTTTCTGGAAAGCCTTGGCTGCTTATTCCCGGCTTGTCCTTCACTCTTCATGACGTTCCTCTATCTCTTATTCTCGCTGAGTGCTTGCCTCCGAGCGGAAAAGAACCAGGATTTAGGCCCTTAGCTTCTTTTTGTCTCTGGGTTATTCACGTATGGCCAATTTGTCTCGAGGGCTGCCAGGTCAAACATGGACTGATATGGGGATTTTTTTTTTACAATGAGTGACATGCTTCCTTGAACTAGCTATGCCTTTGGTTGGTGCTTTACATGCACTATAAAATTTTACAAGGTAACCTTACTTAATAAGTAATGTCTGTTTTTTTTTTGTCTATAAGCAACTTTATGCAAAAACTACTGAATGGATTTGGATGGTATTTTCACGGAAGGTCAGAAATGACACACAGACAGCTTGATCAGATTTTGGGAGTGATCTGTGGAAATGAGCTGCCTTGGTGGAGGTTTGCACTCTCTAAGTGCTTTCTAGTTTTTACCTGAACTGATTGGAGTGTATAGTTGTCATCTAGTTATTAAAATTCTAACAATAATTTTTACAGCACTTTAGCCCTTCCAGACAATGTGCGTGATGCAGTCTGAACAATGGCCACAGTTAGTTACAGGGCTGACAATTAGACTTTTGGCACTTTGAGCTAACTACAAACCCTTCAAGCTGTTCATATGAGTGGATCATGTGACATAAATATGTTTTTCTTGATTTTTAAGGGAACTCCACCAAAAATGTAATCTAAAAACAAAAAACAAAGGCTCATTTCATTTAGATGGACTCTTTACACCCCAAACAACTCTATGAAACTCATGTGTTCATCAGAGTGCTGCCCTCTGCTAAAATATTACTAGAAAGTGTTGCAGAAAGAAGAGCAAATATAAAGTGAGAAAACAGCACAGTAAAACACTTAACACTGATTCATTTACATTTGCACCAGAAGAATCAAATTACTTTTTTTTTTTTTTTAGTCCACATTTTTAGACTTGTCATGCCTGGAAGTCATGTTGGTTTATCCACATTTGTGCCCCTAGTGGACAAAAGTTATTTGGAACACCTTTAAGGAAGGTTATCAAGTCAAATTTGACAGTGGGTTTGAGAAGGGTGGATGGTGAAGAGGTGGATGTATGGAGAGGAGGAGGAGGAGGAGGAGGAGGAGGAGGAGGAGGGGGAGGAGGGAAGTTCAAATAAACAAAGGAATTGGATCCGGGCTCAGCAGACTCCATCTCTCTGTGTCCTGTTCAGGGCCCCTGCTGCTTTCCCAAGCTGATTTTGTAGCAAAGGCCTTGGACTCGAGCCAAAGAGGCAAACTCAATGACTATGTGTGAATGTACAGTGTGGTATCTAGCGTGTATCTGTCCACACTTGCAAAAGAAACGTGTTACGAGCCAGGAAGTATGGGTATTGAGTTTAAGCTTACTCAACTTTACTCTACTCCTGTATGTTTTCACAAGCAGCTTTCCATTTAGAAGTAGACATTAAGGTGGCTTTACAAAAATCAGTTTGCTGTTAGATTCAACACTTCCTCTTCCTGATTTTTCTGATGTCCATTGTCAACAATATAGACACTGAAGAAGTGAACTAACAATCCAGCATAAAGGTGTACTAGAGCTTATGAAGTAAACTGATTTTATATTTGCATGGTGGTTTGTCTTTCCTCTCTGCAAGGAGGTAGTGGGTTCAAATCTCAGACTAGAATCTGACTACTTTAACGCTTAGAGTCTGTGTTATTGTTGGTTCTCTCTGGCTTTCACTCACCATCAAAAGACAAGCGTAAGGAAAATGTAAACCACAACAGCTCACAACATGAAAGTGAGTGAGGAGAAAAATCACAGTCTAGAAGCTGTAGATTTTAAAATCATTGCCTTTTAAGATCAAATGTGATACCTCCATACAAATGCTGGAAGAAGACAAAAACAGATCTAAAACTAGTCACATGGTTAGTTATATTTGTACATGTAACCAGAGCAAAATGAAATTAAGGTGTTAATAACTAACTCTATACAAGTTCGATTGCACCAAAAAGCTCTTGCACTTAAGTTGACATATTTACATATTGCATATTGGGATACATAATCTTTATAATTGATATATAAAAGTGTTTTGTGAAGTTTTTTATTTTTTTTAGCTTTTTATAGGCTATGTAAAGATATGAAGTTCTATCTGTAAATCAAGCCTTGATCATTTAAAGTGGATTTACTCAGAATGCAGATAGGACCTTATCATACTAAGGGGACGATATATACAGTCGAATGTATAATCCAAGTTTAAATCATGGCTATACACATCCTGCTCTGTCTAGGACCTGCCCTCCTTCTCTCACAATTGTTACAAAAGGATGGATGTGAGACAGCATTAAAACTGGGCTAACCAGACAGGAACTGACGGGGGGACACCGCAAACAATTCAATTTTCCATTCATTTACTGCTTATCAATGCAATTCTAAATATGCACAAAGTCTCCATTGTTGTAACACCACTGAGACATATATAGATAGCATTTCTTGTTATTGCGGTTTTATAGCTGGGAGCGAGTAATTGTCTACAGTCGACTCCATTGGGGACTGTAAGAATGGACAAGAATATAACCTCAGAAAATGCCTCTAAACACACCCTAATTATAACTGGGCTCCCGGGGAAAGCCACTATAGCTGTAATTATGGTGCAAAAGGCAGGATGCGTCTTCTCTTCTAAAGCAAACACCATGAAATGAATGGTTATTTTCTTGTTTGTGTTTGTGATAGTAGACTAGCAAAAGTGTAGGGCTTCTCAAGTTTCACAATGAAGTCAGCAGGTATGATCATCGCAAGGTCAAAATCAGGGCTATAAAGAGAATTGTTAAAGTACTAGGCTTAAAAAGATCCTCATTATCATCAGCATCAAAATTTACACATGGCTCATAGCACAGTTCTGGTATAATCCTCATTCGGTCTTGGTCTAGTCCTGATTTAGTCCTACAATCCTGGTTTAAATCTAGTTTAGTCTGTAGGACCCTTTTCTGATTTCTGAAATGGTCTGGAACTGAAACGGACCATAATGCATTTTCCACGGAAAAACTTCTCCACTGAAAAATCCATTCTGGTTTACAGAAAAATGTCTCCATTGAAAATGCATTACAGTCTGTTTAATTTCCAGGTACACTTCATAGAATGTTTACGAACACAAAACGGTTTAAGCTCTTAGACCTGGTTAAGTCCTGGCTAAGTTCTTGTCATTCTTGATTCCTGGTTAAGGCTTAGTTTAGTCCTGGTTTGGACTTGGTTTATACCTGGGTTGGTCCTGACTTACGACTTGGTTCAGCAACGGATTGGTTCTAAATAGCCTTGTTGCTTTGTGAGATTGTTTAGACTTCTTAAGCTTAATACATTCTTTCAAAGAATTGTTTGAAATATAGAATCTTCTGTCTGTGATAGTGGTCATAGTGGTCCTTACAGAAATTAATCAAGTTTATTGAAATCTGCTCCTCCGTGCCCTCAATGGTGCAAACAGAAAAAAAGCATCCCCGTGAGTTTGGTGCACACTTGGTTCCACCTGTCAGGATTTACAAACGACTGTCCCGTAACAGTTTAACATCTCCTCTCTTCCTTCTGGAGCTGTTTGTGGCTTTTCATTTCACATTCCGCAGGCTGCAATTGGTGCCGCTCGGAGGCTAATGATGCACTAAAGACTACATCACCAAAGCGAGTGAGTCAACATTACCAGTCTGATATTCAGTAGGTCAAACATTAGTAACAAAGATTGTGATTATGTTTGAAACTGTCTGATTGATATTTATGGGAGTTAACTGGCAATAAGTTGACTATTGCAACAGCTTTATTTTGCCATTGGAAAAGATGAATTGGCTTAAATAAAGATTCCCATTTGCCCTGGTCAAACAGCCAAGCAATACATAGTACATGTACTGTGGTGGTGGAGTCCCAGGCAAAAGTGCACATTAAAAGTAACTAAACAGTAAAGAATGGTGAACACATCCCACAGTTGGATATGGATATCTTTTGAATGCTTGGCAAACCAATATTCTTCCCTCCATGCATCTGGTTTGGGGTGTCATGTTACGTCTTATTACAGAGGAGGAGCATCTGTCCAACAGCCCCCACCACTCACACGTCAATCCAAACTCAATCCCGAAAAGTGTGCCATCAACAGCGTTCCTGACTCATCCCGGTCTGCTCCCAATTATCCCGCTGGCTCCTCGGGTCGGGTTCACATGCCAGCTCTTCACCAGCAACGTTTTAAAACAACTTTAGCCTAAGTGACCCTGTTTAACACGGCTTCGGTCAAATACAAAAACATAACACAACATCTGCCAAGTTCACTTCATAAGAATTTTATGGATTATTTAATATATAGGCTGTATTTGATTTGTGTATTTTCAGTCATTGTGGTCAATGGTTGAATCGTTTTAGAATGGACAAACAGACTGACTGGCTTTTCCTGTTTACAACTTTCAGATACCTTTTTACATTGAAAATATTGGCGCTATGAACGTGAGTTACCATATAACTGATTAGCCTCCATTGACATTTTAAAATCAAAAAGTGAAAATGACTGGGATTTTTACTTCCAGAACCAGAAGTTCAGGTTTCAGGTTTCAGTTTATTTGTCATATGCACATTCAACACAGGGTCAAAAAATGCAATGAAATGCTTTGGATCGGAAGAACCGTTAGACTCGCTAAGATACTCATGAAGTTCTAAAC
>JAVQKC010040173.1:0-19244 GCA_036025475.1 Philypnodon macrostomus
GGAAACCTACAAACTACAGTTAAAGATGTAATCTGTAAGTTTCTTGAAAAAACAAAAACAAAAAAAAACTGTTTTTTTCTGACAATGTTCTATAATGTAAAGTAGGTAATCTGTTAGAATTATTATTTTACTTTAGTCCCTCCCCTGGACACGACATCAGATCAGACTTTGTGGGTTACCACTTTGACCAACAGTAGACGAGTTTTTCTCTTTAGTCCCTCCCCCTGGCCTCTACAGACTACAGACAACCTACTTTACATCAAAGAACAGGGTCAGACAGTCAGTTAGGAAACCCTCCAGACTAAAGCTTTAAGAGTTGAAGCACCTTGACCGGCCTGTGCCTCTCCGGTTGTGTGATGCGGAGGTAGATAAGTCCAGCGACAGACAGTCCCACATAGAGCCAGTAACTGAAGCTGAAGTAGTTGATGAGCTGAAAGACGTCCTCCACACAGAGAAATATGAGTCCCATCACACACTAAGGCACAACACACTCATTATTTATTTTTCATTTTCTGTAAGATTAAAAAACTATAAAAAATTCTCACATTGAAGAGCAGTGCAGGGATGGGGGTAAAGCGTTCTGCATGAATTAGGCTCAGACTGTTCGGGAGATGACCCTCTCTGGCTCCAACAAAAAACAACCTGCATCAACAATATATAGATATAGATATAAATGTGAAAAATGCACAGTGACAATAAAAGTTTGTGATTACAGGAAGTTGATACAGTAAGTTTAAAAGTACTTCCTGTTTACCGTGATGCAGAAATTATAGAAGCGTTGAGTCCGCCGTAGCAGGACATAGCCACTGAAATGGGTATGATCCACTTAAAGGGGCCCAGGACAGCGTTTCCAAAAGTCTGCACAGTCACATGAGTCAGATTTGTTATTTCAATTTTTAATAAGGGCCCATATGATGCAAAAAAAATGTTTAGCTTTCAAATATATACTACTACTTGTATTATAATGTTGTTGTTTTTGTGAGTTATTTTGGTTTTATATACATGTTAGAGAAACCCAGTATGCTAAAGCACTGGCTCTAAAAACACAGCTAATCTTGCTTCTACTTTTCATTGTTTGTGTTGGCAATAGTAGTGATGGGGGCGTGGCTAACAGGCACCGAGAGGGCCTTAAAGGAAGAGAAGGAAAAAAGATCTAAAAACATTACGTGCTAATCTGGAAGTAAACAAAATTGATTTCATAAAAGAAGCATAAAATGGGTCCCTTTAAACTGTGTTATTTTCATTTCAGAGGTCTAGGTCAAAGCTTTGGGCGGTACTTACTACTGCCACAGCATCACTGGCCAGCAGAGATGACATGTCCAATGTCACATAGTACGCCACATTGGTCAACAGGTAAATGATTGTCACTATAGGCATAGAAACGGCAATGGCCAGGGGCAGATTTCTGGAAAGAGATCAATGGTTTAGTTACATATAAAGACTTCTATTTTTTATCAGTAATAATGTTTAACTTTGGTCAATAGTGTGGTAAAACTGTTATGAAGGAAGTTAGTTTGGGAAGATTCACACGCTTGTAATACCTCTCTGGATTTTGGATCTCCTCTGTGACAAAGTTGAGCGTGTCCCATCCGGAGTAAGAGAACAGGGCTGAGTACAAAGCCAACGCTATGGCTCCAGGGTCAGTGGTCGAGTCTTTAAATGGACTATCAAAGTTCTTTGTTTCTCCTGTGCAGTCCAAATGCAAAGTTACAAATGCAGTCAGCTAATCCAACATTCTGTTCATAAATATCAAAACTCACTTGTCAATGCCGTCAGGATTCCCATAACAATGATTAAAAGTAGGGCCAAAAGTTTAGCGTAGGTGAAGATGTCTTGAACCAATGTTCCCCACTTGACATAGGCACAGTTTATGAAAATAAGCACACCTGCCCAAAATCAAGAACATTGTCACAATACAATACTTATGTGTCCGAATGCCAACTAGTAATGTAGCTAAACATTAGAGGCATGTTTTTTTAGTATGGCTCATGCCAGAGGTATGACTGCTCTTTCACCTAAATACCAGTCCCCACAGTAACATGATGTAGTCTGACTGTAACCAGTGGCACTTCCTCAATTCATAATTTCAGCTTTCGAGAACATATAAAACAGGTTTGCAACAACCCTCATCTTTGTTGTATGTTGTATTAATATCAGACTAGCAGCAATTACTCACTTAATGGCTTGAGCATATATACATGTTTGCTGCATTTACTTCAATGTGTATGTTATGATCAGAAATAATGTTATATGAAGATGATACTTTGAGAGCTTCGAGATACTCTGGGGTGTCTTTTTTTAAAGGTGCCATACTATGCCTTTTTTAACCACACGGTAACATGGCAGAAAGCTCAGAAACCCCCAGTTAACATAATAGGATCCCTTTAATTGGTGGGTTTCTTACAGAGGCAGGCAGCAGCAATGAGCCTCACACTATCATACGGGGGCTGACATGTTGGGTAAAACGCCTCCACCAGGTAGTTGGCAAAGGTGAGAGAGATGACCGCTTGGCTGGCCGGCTCAATCAGAAGTATTGATGTCCACAAGCGAATAAAAGCCAGAAAGCCTCCAAAAGACTCCAGGATGTAGGCATAGCTAGCTCCAGATTTGGTGATGGTAGTGCCCAGCTCTGCGTAGCACAGTGCCCCAAACACAGAGAACATACCCCCTAGTGCCCAAATGAGCAGTGATAGCCCGTAGGAGCCGCTGTAGAGCAGGACTCCCTTTGGAGACACAAAAATCCCTGAGCCTATCATATTGCCCACAATCAGGCAGATGCCATTGACGAGTGAGATCTCCCTCTTCATCTGCATCTTCTCCTCTTTGGGCGCTTTTAGGTCCTCATCTGATGGAATCCGTGATTGGGGGCAAATGGTCTGGGACATGACTCCCATTGTGTGCCTTAAATCACTCATCTCCCCACTGGTGCTGTAGAGACAAAATTACACATCTTAACTTCCAGTGGCTTATTAAAGGGACCATATTATGCTTTTTTAAATTAGTCTCAAACACACACAGATTATTTTATTATTATTATTATTATTTTTTATTATTTTGTCACTTTAAGGCCCATTTTCCCTCTATGCACACTTTACTATTACAGCTAATCCAAAGAAGCAGCAAGAGTAAGAAAGATAATTGTGGATTCATTAATAATAATTCAAAACAACCAAAACATCAGTATTGGTATCAATATCTGCAAAACTGGTAATCAAATTATCTGTATCGGCCTAGAATTTTCATATCAGTGCATCCCTAGTGAATCAAAGCAATTTTTGGTTTGTTTGTTTTTTCAGTTCCTGAGAAGGTCAGAGCCTCATCATACAGCATTACTCAAACGTGAATGTAATAACATACTAAAGCTACAGTGAGCAACAACACACAGTAAACCGTACCGTCTTGAGAAGCAGGTGTCAAGTTGACGTTTTCCCTCTGAACATGGACTCTGGTTGGGGCAGTTCTTAAACAAGGTTTGAAGACGAGTTTACATCCAAGAGGCAGCAACTCGGGGCGATGTTGCAATGCAGCCAAGCACAACGAGTGTTTTTCAGTACTGGGACAAAACTACACTCTCAGGTTCCCCACAAGGGCTATTTTAAGAGACACCCTCGTTCCAGCTCCCAGACAGCCTTGACAAATATATAGGGAGGGAGCCAAGCTACTCCTGGATCAACATGATATAGAATACACCAACATAAACAATAAAACCATCAGAAGTGTCAAATCTGAGAAAAGGATAGAGACACATCAAGAACAAAATACAAGACTGCCTGTTTATTGACGTTAGATGGAAAGTTACACTTCCTCTAAAAAGCTACACACTGACTTACATATTGTATAGCTAACTGGCATGTTAATAATATAATAATTTAACAACAAAACTGTGTAAAATGCTTTTTTACAGTACAAATATGGTTAAAGTTACAGGTTTCAAGGCTCAAATTTGATCAACGTTAGATTTTAAAAACTTGTTTGAGGCACAGTTATTGAGAAAAAGGCAATCCTAATCCAGAGACATGGAAGCATTCAGTCTCAGGTTTGATTCAGCGTTTACTCAAATCAGCCGAAACATGGTTCATACATCCTCCTCTTAAGACTTCAAAAAGGGAACAATGTTTGTGAAGTCATGGCTTAACTGGAAGCTGAAAGCCACATAATGCTCTGTCTGCTCTAAAACATGTATTGCATTGTTTCATACAATACTTGGCACTAAAGATACAGTATATGGATGAGTGAAATAGTTATAAATAGTATACATATTACACAAATGTTATTGTAACATGAGCTCTCTTTACCTAAGTCATGCTGGTCCAGACCAGCAAGGAAATTGGTGTCTGAAGGCCAAATACTATTAATAGTTCAAATACCAGGCCTTTAGGCTGCACATAGTGAATTATCTTAACTAAGTAAGTAAACTTAGTAAACTAAGCACTGATGAACTAGTCAGTGTAACAAAATTCCTGTAGTTGTATTTATATAATCATAACCTTTAGTACAAAGACACTGAGTGTAATTTTACTTGAACAGTCTTCCTCCAACAATGTCCAGGGAAGTTTTGAAGAAACTCGAGTCTACAGTTCTTAAATTCAGGTTTAGCGATAAAAACCTTGCAATAGATTTGCTTGTAGTACACTAGAAAATAAAACTGCTAAAAATAGTATATAATATTTTTTTCTCAGGTTAACCACAAAGTACATTAGAGATTACATTGTTACCACAAATACATTAGTTTCACCCACTCCCCTGGTATCAACAGAGCAACAGTCTGTAGTGTAAAGTTGGCAGAGTTTTATTTGTTTGAGGGCTGCTTGCTACATATTCCTGGACATTGAAGACAAGGACATCTGTGATGCACTGGGTCCCATAGACGAAAAGGAGGCAATTTCAGGTGGATAGGGTCTCAGGCCCATTTGTTTGTTGTTGTGTAGTTTCCATACAATAATGCGACAGAAATCTTCACTGTGTCTATGACAGTTGTCCAAAAGTTTGCGAACCTTGGCAGTCCGTGTTGGTTGGTTCCCGACAAGTTCGTAGTCCTCCTGCATGATCATGCCCTGAGAAATGAGGGCATCCAGCGTCTGGTTCAGACACGCCTCAGTCATCTGCAACACAATATCCTCACGACGAGATGCAATCCAATCTGCAATAGGGCCGGTCAACGGAGGGGAGTGCTGCCGTGGAGGAGAGTAATAACCTGTGAAAAAAGAAAAATAGTGTTAACTGATAACAGATCAAATGTTGGAGAATTAGATTATTTTGGACCATAATATGCCTTCTACCTGGTTGTGGAGGTTCTGGCTTGAGCACAGTGTTGTCTGGTTGAGTCTCATACTCAGGTGAAAGCAGATTATCTCGAACGGGAATGTTTAAATCCACTGGTTTAGGACTGTGGTGTCCGTTCAGGTCGTTAACTCCAGGACTGCAGGACTTCAGCGACTCCGGCTGCTCCGGGGGAATGAATGAAGACGGCAATCCGTCTAAACCAAAACAAATATGATAATCATTATATCTTATATCTACAGTATAGGACGTGGAGGGGCTCATTCATTTTTTTGAATGGTCAAAGTAGGGATTAGTTGGTGTAGCACATAAACCAGGTGTACAGAGTAATTTTGTTACTTTTAGAGGGAGGAGAGTTGCTGATGGTGAGAAATCCTGGTAGAGATATGTCTGTCTCTGGTGAAGAGCAGGACCCCGTGCCAGAATTGGACATGTCCTGTGAAAACAGAAATACTTTATATCAACCAGAGGTCACAGACGTATTGTTTAAGCTGCAGTCTCAAGTGAATGGATTCTTACCTTCAAAGGGCCGGGTCTGTCCCGTAGCATGTCCTCATCACTTCTCTTCTGACAGAGCAGGGAAGCAGAGCAGCACTCAGTCCTCCTCTACACCAAAGGTACAGAGAAACACAGATTTACAAGGTGTAATCTGTTTATTGTTCAACATCAGTTTGCAATTAATGGTAGAAGTAGCTTTGAAATTGAAAGAGAAATGTGAAAATACAACAGGATGTGTGGCAAGCTAGAAAAGGAAAACTAGAACTCTAAAGTAGTCAAAGAGTTCCTCTTTTCAGTCTCTGCTCTAACGTTTCACATTTGTCAAAAGTGTGTGACTCAGAAGAATCAACTATAACGCATCTTTGAGTGTCTAGAAAAGCACTATATAATGCTTTATTATTATTGGTGTTCTTACTGACCTTTGACCTCTTGATTTCCAATACTGCTTCGAGGAAGTCGATGTCATCAAAATTTCTTACCATTGGCTCCAGCACAACCAAACAATCTGAGAGACAAATAATATTTAAATTAGTACTTCACACAGACAGTGTACCGTAAAAGCTGTATGTGCTCACCATGAAATGAAGGACGCTCTTCTGAATTGGCTTTCCAGCCGTTAGTAATTAAATGAACAAGGGCATCTCTGTTGGGGATGTAACCAGGTAGACTGTCCAAGCTAGTGTCAGGGCGAGCCCCACGGATCACACTAAACATGATCGTAATTGGGTTGGTCATGTCTAAACAAAAACACACACTTTAGAAACAGGTGCATTACACATTGCATCTGACAGCAGGGGGTGTAAACGCTCTTGGCGGTCAGATAAAACTACCTAAACAGCCTACAAGACACGTCACAGTAACATCACGTGACGCTTCCGACGAAGACTACAGGAAGTAGTCGAAACATGTAAAGCAGGTAAACATAAGCTCTCCGTCTCACAAAAAGAACCTTGAAAACAGGTGCATTACATTCACTGCAAAGTTACAAATCAAATTGGTTACCTTCATAAGGAATCTGCCTGGACAGCACCTCCCACATGATGATTGCATAGCTACAAAGAGACAAAAATAAACATTAAAGCAGAAGTTCATGTGACGTTTTCCTTTCTGCTGGTAGTATTCCCCTCAAACCCAAAGGGACTTTTCCAGCTTTTTTAACTTGTCAGGCTGATTTGAGGAAGCTGACTGACTCACCCATTGCAGCAATCCAAATGCATTGCATAATTAACCCTGAGGCACAACGAGCAAAATAGAAAGTGGATTGGAAAATGTTTTCCTATTTTTGTTCAAGATCCTGAGGTTTTGATCTTGCCTTTCACAAATCATTCGGAGTACACATATTGACAAAAATGCAACTTCATTGAACTGATATTTAAAAAAATAAAGAAATAAATGTGGTCTAACCTGTATATGTCATGTTTGACATCGGCAGGGCGGTTCTTGTTGTTGGGTGAAGGCTCATACTTCTCAGGGGGCATGTAGATCACTGTCCCACCCATCTCTGTGGGTTTAGAACTAGACCCTTTACTCACTGACAAATGCCTCCATTTTGAAAGGCCAAAGTCAGCAATCTGGAAAGAGGAAGTGTAAATCGGTGAGTAAAGCAATTAAGCATTTTGAACAGTGTCCAAAACACCACTGACCTTAACATGGTATTCTCCATCTAACAGTATGTTTTGTGTCTTCAGATCATGGTGTAGAAGAGGTGGGTTCATGTTGTGAAGATAATTCACCCCAAGAGCAATCTCATACAAGATCCTCAGTCTCAACGGCCAGGCTAAGTCAGGGTACATGTCCTTCTGTGTGGGTAACAATATGTGATAATACATTTTAAGCATATGCAGAGTCTATGGCGTCTGGTTTTAAAAAGTGGGTTGCACTAAGGTAGACTTGAAGAAGTGAGGGCAAAATACAGTAAATGCTGAGTTATTATTATTATTAACCACATCATTTTCTTGTTATTCATATTGGACATGTTTGACAGAATGTGATTATACAATTGATATTCCCAGAATTATTTTAAAATAATAATAATAATTTACAAGATGACAAGCAATTTTAATAAAACAGATTGTAAAGAACAAGATATGGATTATAAAACCAATGTATTAATGATTTATCATGAACAACATTACAGTACAAGTACCTCATGAAGGAGCATGTCCAAAGACCCATTGCTCATGAACTCAGTGACAATGCAGAAAAACTCAGGCTCGTTGCAGATGCCAAAAATCTGTATAATATAGTTGAACCTGGCTTTGTGAAGCACCTCAGCTTCCTTTAACAGACTGTTTCTCTCTCTGAAACACAGCCAATAATTACTCAGTTATTAGAGGTAACGTAGAATGACATTTGCAAAGTTGAAGAGTGAAAACAAGCAGGAACCATAGAGATGATCATTAAGACGGCTTCACAAAGGGTCTAGGAAAGGTTGGTCAATACTTTATAGTCAAGTTTGTTTATCGTGATCAAGCCTCATGAAGGATGCAGTGGTTTTTGCTACAAACATATACAGTGTTTCCCATGGATTCCATTTGAGATTATGGAGGCACTGGTTAAACACGGTCATTAAATGCAGTACAAATAGAGAGATTGGTTATTTTCTCTATTAACCGCGGTTCTTGTTTTTAAGCCCAGTATAGTTATTTTTAACAACAGTATATTATACCGTTTGAGTTTTCCAGATGGTTTTTCAGACTATGGGGGAGTATCTTCTATTGGTTGGATACACTGCCTATGAAATGTTTTATTTAAGGCACTAAAAGAGACCACTTGTACTCTATGGCTCCACGCTGCAAATGTATGACTGGTCACGCCTACCTTTCGCTAAACGGAGCATCCAGTTTGAGGCACTTGATGGCCACGGTAGTCCTCCAGTCCGAGTGCTGTGCCTTGAAAACGGCCCCAAAGCCGCCTCCGCTCAGGTAGTACAGGTCCGTAAGCTTCTGGTACGGGATCACCGGCAAAGTGCTCACCAGACTGCACAAATTCAGACAACCCGTAGTGGCCCCCTGTGGCTCCATAGCGGTCTCTGTTCCTCTCACACGAACTAACTGCGAATTTATCATTCACTAAACTAGTCCCAAAAGCAGAACTGCCCCCTTTGGCAAACAATGAGGAAGCGCTCCTCCATTCGGCAAATGTTACATGCCGTGCTAACAAGCTATGCTAACCGTGTGTTGCGAAGGAAGACAGTGATATCACGCTCAACAAAGAAACGCAAATCAAACGCATTCTTCGTATTTATAGTGTATGTTTGTATTATAGTGTACCTGCCTTGCTCCTGGCAGTTGTCTCAGGTATACTTAAGGCCAAGAGGCGGCTCCAGTGTGGCGCCGCTGAAGGACCAGGTGGGTTTGTTATGGATCATGACGTTTAGAAGAGGAGTTCAAGTCCGGGGGATTTTTCCATTTTTAGAGACTGCACGTACTCTATCACAAACATTTTATGGACGCCTGATGAATCTGATGAAAGGGACAGCCACTTAGTAGAATAAGGAAATAAAACAAGCGAATTAGTGTTTTTAGTTTGGAAAGACGTTTCAGTTTCGATTGCAAAGCAGCCACAGTATTTCACCAAAACATAAACGTTACATCATGTCACTACGACAGGCCGGAGTTTCCCAAGTGTGGACTTTCCAACGATCAACTTATGGAGACAGGGTCTATCCCACTGACTGACAGCTCCTGAATATTTACTGTTTTACTGTAATGAATGCACTAGCACAGTAGTAATATTCCAATTGCGTTTCTTATGTAGCAGTATTTCCCATCAATAGACCCTTTCAAAGTTTGAAAACAGAAAGTTAATTCCAGTAATATATTTTCAAAGGAGAAATTAGAATTAGCCACAAAATATTGTAAATTAAGATGGTTTTGACAAATGACAACCACTCTGCTACATGTAGGTAATGTCAGAGCATAGTTAGGAAACAATAGTGAAAGTACCTCATTTAAAGTTTATTTAATGTATACATTAGTAACAGTTACCATTTTTAGGTTTTACTGGACAAGGGACAAGTACTCACAGAACTGTTGAAGACCACAATAGTTTATCATTGTATGTTCAAAATTATTCTATCGCCCCCCTAACCCCTAACCCTGGAAAATAAAAATCAAATAGTACTATAATATAACATATATTTTAAACTTCTTCTTCTTTAAAATTCTTGCTTTGTGTACTTACGAGGCAGTGTGTGCTTCATGTGTGAGACAGTGGGATGGGAGGGGCTTGAATCATTCAAACTAAAAAAAAAATTTGGCAGGACAAAATCAAGTAGTGCAGCTTTTATCAGGCCTTATCATGCAACACGAACACAAGCACTTTTCTGTCAAAAGGATGAGTTCACGTGCCGGTTTGCTATTTTTAGATTTCTCGAAAAGTAAGTATGTGTAATGTGTGGGTGTGACCAAATCCCTAACCACTCAGGTCTGCTGTCTTGCATGAATACACGTTAAGTGCTTTTGATGAGCCAGCAACATGAGAAAAATGCACACTACACAAGTTACGAGATCATGGTGTCTCCGTGTGTTCCTGTCCCATTCCCCGTAGACTGGACCAAAAAGTGCTTGTCCGGATCAAAGACCTGTTCATTTGTTGCAGATTTACCCTCATCGTGGGTAAAAGGAGAAGAAAGTATCTCTAAAAGCTGTGTGTTGCATGATTCTACTTTTGTGTGTCAGAATGAGCAGTACCTGATCACCCCAGCACTACTGGGCTACGAGATCCTGGAGGAGAGGACCAAGTTCACGGTACAGAACCTAAAATTCTGATTATACAGTGTAAATATGTGACCCATGATACCATATTTGTTTTTGTGGTGAGCGAACTATTATCATGACGTATGCAGAACCAAAACTAAACGTGTTAATCACACTTCAATATAACATTCAATACTTATTCTGTCATAGATGTACAAGATTTTGGTAACTGGCAGTCAACAAGAGAGGGTCATTTTCAGAAGATACACAGATTTTTGTAAGCTGAATGACAAGGTAATATTATGCTGTGTTCATAACAGTGCAGTAAAAACTACAACAGAAACGTGTGTGTGCTCTTATTGCAGCTTATACAGATGTTTCCCGGTGTCTCGTTGCCTTTTCCACCCAAATCCTGGTTTAAAAACAACTTTAGGGAGGACTTTCTGAAATCAAGACAAAGTGGATTGCAAAAATTCCTGGAAAACTTGGCTGTACATAAAGACATTTATAGCAGGTGCGTCTTGAGGTAAAGATGATCCCCATAAAGTCATACTGCATCTTGATTAAATAGGCTCTACTGTGTTCGTCAGTGAAGCTGTCAGACATTTCCTGTGTTTGGTCAACTCTCCAAATAATTTTAATAGTCCAGATGAAAGTCGGGTGAGCTTATGTTTTGAATTTATTAAAAAAATTAAATAAAATACTTGGAAAGTTATAACACAGCTGTTTGTATTTGCGGGCCTTTGTTTTGAGAGCAGGCTTTTTGTGAGACTCTGGAGGAAACAAACCATCATCTCCAAAGAGACCTCTCAGAGAAACAGAGGGAAGTGGAGGATTTGAAGAGTACTTTGGAGATGAGACAGAAACACTTGGATCTCCTGATGAAGAAAGTCAAGTGAGATATGTCTGTTCCTCAGTAACAAGTGTGAAATAAATGTGCTACTAATATTTTTTGTTCTCCACACAGGTCATTGTCATATGACGACGGTAATGGACTATGTGGAGTGAAAGAACAAGAAACTCACATTTTAACAGTCATCGACAATCAAGTACTAAAATGAAAGTAAACCCTAAGTGAATCTAATCCAAATTATTAGCTAAATGCCATAAAATCCAGCATGCAAATGAATCAATCAAATTTTATTTATAGCACATTAAGTGTTTAACAGAAAAGTGACTCAGTTTTGTTACGTGCCAAATGCATTCTAAATAAGTATAGATAATAGTAAAATGAAACCTATATCAAATTGGAGCCGAATATTATAAAAAGGCTGAAATTATTGTAACAAATGTACAATTTTGACGTGTTTAAGTGTGACCAGCAGGTGGCAGTGTGGACAGTTAATAGGATTGAACACCTTAGGAGGAACGTGATGTTCTGTTCTGATTGTACCCAGAGGCGTAATGTGTCAGGGCGAGATGAGATGTTTTTCTTTAATAAAGACAGCAGTGGGATCCATGAATTACCTTTGTGTGTTTGTGAAGCTCTACAGAGGATGTTACGGGGGCTTAAATCTGTTCTCACAGTTATACAGTACATCAGGGTTTGTAGACTTGGACAAAGTATTGACCATGTTCACCTAATAGGGTAGTTTTATGTCACCATGTGAGTAAACAACAATAATGTTGAAAGACAAGATTATATGTTAAAGGGGCACTGTGCAACGTTTTACTTTACCAAAACGACAGAGTCAATGTGATCCTAAAGGAGTTGTTGAAGGGTGAATGAAGCTTCCTTGCGAGGATGAATGTCCCTGGATGTCTCGGGTCAAGTCACAGGTCTCACCAAAAACACAAATTGATTTTAAACAGGCTTTTACAGAGAGAGCTCCAAGAAATAAAAATATGCTAAATTGATGCAGACCTGGTGTTTTTGTGGTTAAACGGTAGCTTTATGATCGTCTAGAGCAGGGGGGTCCAAACTTTTTTCACTAAGGGCCACATTGTCAAAAATGCATACCAAGGAGGACCATTCTCTGAGGTGACCGATTTCACTTCACCAAAAGTCCTCTTCATTTTCTGGACACATATCTTCTGACAGTTTTTTTTACTTAGTGTCCCTTTATATAATAACCACAGAGAAAAGTGAAAGGATATCTTGTTACACATTGAATGCTGTCATTTAGTTGGATTATGTAAAGCCACAGGCAGAAAAAATACTTTTTGGGCCAATTGAGAGGTAAGCTTGAGGGCCACAAAAAATTGCTCTGTGGGCCGCATTTGGCCCCCAGGCCATAGTTTGGACACCCCTGGTCTAGAGTCTATGTATAAAGTCTATATTCTTTGTGTTTTTTCTGTGTCTAACTGTAGGGGGAGCGCTGTGAAGGAGACATGTGACCAAATGAAATGTTGCATAGTTCTCCTTTAAGAGTAACAGCAAGGAAATTCAATATGCTTTTTATATTGTGAATTCCTTGTTTTTGAGTTTGTTTTTTTTATTCTATCTTGATGTTTAGGGGAAATTTTCTTCTTAATTCGAAGATAATCTGCACTGGCATTTTACTAAGCAATCCTCATATTTGATCCATATAACATTGATCATTAACAAATCAGAACACATGCATTTTAGTGAATCAGTAACTTGCCATGATGAATTATTGTCAGAGTGAATGTTTGTGTCACTGTATGTCTGTTAATGTTATACATGATTGTGTGCCCTGCCTCAGGCCCATAGTCGCTGGGATAGGCTCCAGCTCCAATAATAATTGCTTATTACAATAGAAGAAAATGTCTTATCTCAAATGCTTTTGAGGTATGCACTAATACTAAAGTTTGGCTCTTAGCTAAGTGAATCCTGTCAGCCTGTCGGAAGAGCAACAAAAACGTGCAATAGTTTTGACACAGACTACTTCTTGTAGTTGGTCACTGGCGTCACACTCACATTTATTTGATCAAGATGCAGGTAGGGGTAGTTCCCATGAAGATTATTTGCAACTTTATCTTCTGCAACTGTCATTGGGCCTGCAGGCTAAAGGGCCCAGGCAGTATCCTGGCAAAGGGTGTTTTTAATTTTAGAATAACAGCGGGGCACCGTCATGGACATCGTTGAGTTTACAGTTCAGAAATAGTTTGGATTTATAGCAAGACAAGATCACAGAACAATGCTCAAAATCCACGGTCAAGCCGTTGGTCATTCATATTATGTGTGTGGTGATGATCTTAAATCTTTGAGAAATTAACATTTCACAAAACAAACAAATAGTATGCACCTATGAGACAATGCAAGTGCCTCATTTCACCCCTCACAAAAGCCAAATGTGTCAGGAGTCTGAGATTTATAATGTCAGAAAATGTTGAAATAACCACCTTGTAGGCCTACATGGCTCCTTTGAGGATTTTCTGGCACATACAATAGGTCTATAGAGATGCATGCTTTTTACTTAGTTGTTAGTCAGTTAAGATTGAAGTGTACACTGTGTTACAACGTTTTCTAAATAAACAAGATGGTGATGATAATGAACATACGTTTTTGATAGAAATGCATTGCATTGTACTGTTGTAGCTCACATATTTTTGGGCAGCTGTAGTTGTGGGGCAACAGTCTGGATTGTGTACAGTGCTCTTTTCTAAATTTTTACTAAATGTCAAGTTTATATATTCAGGGTCTGTTTGGTTTGCACTGAACATCAAACTCAGTGACTATCTAAAAACATAACAATACAATTGTAAAGAGCTGCCTGGTGCAGATCTTGGTCTGCAAACAGACTAAAGTCATAAAGGGGTTGTTTTTGCTGACCTCAATGGTGAAGGTGCTATAACTTTATCCACAGTGTCTTGAACCAGTGAGTTTGTATTAATAAATTAACTGACTGACAGGGCCTTCTTAAATACTTATACTATTTATATTTAGGTTTATGTTTACCTCAAACCACGCTCTTTCATTGGAACCAACAAAAAGATGAATGAAAGCTGGTTTCCATAGAAACAACAGAACTAACGCAGATAAATCTTTTACTTCTGATAATACATATCCTAACATAACCTAATTAAGTGTATATACTTTCATATTATCAGTATGATCATTTCTGCATTGTTTTAATACTGTTTCGCATGCAAAATTACAACATGTATTGGCGTTAATGTCCTAACTGAAATACTAGCTTGTGTTACTATGGCAGCCGGTGGAGCTAGCTTACATTTTATGTTATGTGTAGGCGGTGCGCCCAGCTCTTTGTCGCGGGTCACGAACATGGTCACTACTCACCACCACAGCCACTGAGAAAAGATTACGGACTTCACCGACTAAAAGACCCACGAGAGAGCTCCTCATCATTTTACAGCAGGAGGAAGGGGAGTCCATCGCCACAATGAGGAGCGTAGCGGGAAAACACTTGTTGTGCCTTCTCCTAGTGGCCTTCTCTCTGTCCTGGGCAGAGTACACGAAGAAAGACGCCAGGGGGATAGAAAACGACACAGGTGGGTCTTTTTCTGTCATCTACCGCTAATACGTGCAACACTGGTACGATGCATCCTTGAGCTGTACTTCTCATCCACTAATACAGACTGGTGACTTTAGCTGTGGTAGGCAATTATGCATTTTACATCAATTTGATATTTTCTATATTTTATTCACAAAATAATCTGCACAAAAATAAACAGCCTATTTTTCTTTTGTGCAAGATATTTTCCATATTTGTTGGCCTGTGTCTTTAGTCATGAAAGGTTTATTGTTGTGTTGTTACATAGGCTACATTGTCCTGTTATATACAGTTTTTGAACTCACCTGATAAATAGGCTGTTTCTGCCTTGATTTTGCTTTAATCTATACATTAACATGCAACATGTGAATGCTTGGCTCTTGTGATGAAGTTTAGAGTCTACAAAAACATGTATTCTGGTTTAAAAGCCCATACATGAACATATGCCAGTAAACATTAAAAAAGCTGCATTTTTTTGTATAACGTTTGCTCAGAGCTAAGCCCCAAAGTTTTTGGAGAGATGCAAGGGTCGGCCACATCAGTCTTAAGATCAGACTTTCTGTCAGTGATGCTGACTTTGAAAACTAATGACTAAATACATAATAATACATTCGCATATTGCAATTGTATCAGTCTTATCATGGCCAGTGCTGTTTTATGCTTTTGCTCTTGAATCCTATTTCTAATGTGACTTTAAATATTTAGTTGAAGCATGCCAAGCTACTTTTTTTTGTTTGTTGTTAAGTCTAATCAAGTGTTTATTAAACTTCATTCAATCTGACTAGGATTTAGCCACACAGGGTCACAAGTCTGTGGGCTACTCTGCCGGTCCCAAACCCCGATAAATGGAGAGAGTTGTGTCAGGAAGGGTATTCAGAGTAAAACCTGAATCAGCATCAAAGCTGCAGAAGATATGCAGAACTTATATGGCTTTGGTTTGAATCTGGCTCACAACAATTTGCCGAATGTCTCACCTCATTCTATTCTGGTGTCTTGTGTCATCTCCTTTCCTATCAAATGAAGGCAAAAAGATAAAAAGGCCCTAAAAAAATAAAAATAAATAAATAAACATGGAACTCACTGCCCACGAGAAGGCAGATGTATACTTTAGTGGCCGTGGTGTATGGAAGTGTTTACAGAGGCCCACCTCATGTCAATCCTCTCCGGAATATTCTTTTCAAACAATTAACAGGATTCATGATAAGTCCTATTTAATGACAGACATGTTTAAATTGAAGAGCGAGGTCCGATCACATTCAGGGGTAGATTGAACCTCATGAAGCAATGTTCCTGAACCAGATGCACACTTCCACATGCCAGTGATGTCCTATTCAATTAAGCGTGTTACATAAGCTGTCTTTGTCCATTTCTGTCTGAATGGGTTGAAAAGCCAATTGAGACGGAGAGGGCTGTGAGACCTTTGGGAGGGGGAGTCAAGATTGCTTATATTTCGACAGATTAGGCATGTTAGTCAGCAGCAAAAGGATCATGTGACATGTGGTCAGTGCAGAGACATATTAGCTAGTTCCTGGTGTGAACTGACACACTTCAATATGCATTGGGTGAATCAACGGACAAGCTCTTGGGTCTGTGATCTTATGTTTTTACCTTATCTGTACTCCAGGAGTGGGCTCCTGCTGCTGCACCACATTTCTGTTTCTGTTTATTTCAGTTTGGCCCATAGTTTTTAAATACACTCCGAGTACATTTTAACCCTCTCAGCATGCCAGACAGGTGCGATTTACTGTACATTTGAGACAGGAGCTTGGATATCACATCGGGGCTACACACGGTTAACACATGGACACAGTTTAATCCAAAATACTCAACAACGCCCACAAATACTGACATGGTAACAGATGCGCACAGTGGTGTCTTCATTGGGAAATAGTGTTTAACCAGGACAAACTGCAGTACGCCTCACAAAGATGGAATTTGTGGGAACACTCTCTGTTGTTGAAGCAGGTGCGCCGACGTCTTATTATGATGAGGTCTGCTGCACATATGAGTAAAAAAAGTGATGCATTTGTGTTTTATTTATGCAAAGTAATAAATCAAGGATCATATGGATTTATGTCCTCTCTGGCTGACACACATAACCACAGGTGGGAATGGAGGTTGCCTAATGATAATGTCATTCATTTGGCCAGTAATTTGAGTTGATTTATGTCCTTGTTGTAAATAATAAAATAACCATCAAGTCCAGTGCTGCTTAAGTCTTTGATATATTTTTTACTTAAATGTTGTATTTATTTTAGTTTGGAGCCAAGCCAAGAACCGCCGACTGTTTGCTAGGAGGAAGACCTCTTTACAGCACTCGCTACAACCAGAAAGACGCATCCATGTGAGTAGCTCTCCAGGTTATATTATAGCATTTTTTATGCCTCTAGGGTTTGAAACAGTGTAGATACCAACTAAAAAAACGCCAAATACCATTTCAAGTTATTTATTTATAAAACATATAGTATACAAAAATATTTATAATTGTAAAAAGGGACCCCCCAGAAGCCATACACAGCTTATGAATAGGGGCCAACCTATAATAAAGAAAATATTATGTGCTATATTTATATATTTAAAAAACCTCCCCTAGTTGATAGCATTGCAAGGTATTAAAAATTATATTATGGAGAGTGTCTGAATCAAGTTTAAAATTGGCTTGGCTTACATCATTATTGTGTTCTCCCAAGCCACAGTTCACATCATGTGACAAACTACATTAAAACATTTTTAAACACACATTTATTTCTCTGTCAGATAAATTCAATTACATTTTATTTGTATAGCCCTATAAACAAAATACATGAACAAAGGTCAAGTGCATTTATCTTTGAGTGTTTAATGTATGTTTAGCGGATCCAGACAGACTTGATGACCCCTCCTCGTCGCTGCAGTCGTCTGATGGAGAGCTGCTCCGGTCGGACGCCCTGCTGTGACCCCTGTGCCTCCTGCCGCTGCCGCCTCTTCAACACCATCTGCCATTGCTGGAGGACCAATCCGCTGTGCTTAAAGAGGACATAGATTCTCACAAACCCAAGGATCTGAACTGCATTCATTCACTTATGTATTGTCATGACACAGGCCGGGCTACGAGGGGGCTACTGCAAACCAAAAACATCCGGAAAACCACTTGACTTTTCTCCTCCGCTACTACGGTACTCCACAGTGCAATGTTCAAAATGTCAAATTCTCCTGTGACTAATGCGTCATCACTTTTATCTGAGGCTTTTGTTTTTGTTTTCTATTTAAAGTATACAAAGAAAGCCTAGCTAACGATACCACACTTCTATGTCTGTGTCATTCATACTATACACCACTTGCTAGTATCATGGACATTCAGTTAAAAACATGGAAGAGTTTGGATACAGATCTTTAGACCCTTTCAAATGTTTGTCATATGGAATGTTTAAAGTTCCGTAATGAAGGCGACTGGAGCAAAAGTGAGTTACCTTTACAGAGAAGTAGGGGTTGTGGTGAGGGATAGAATAATTCTAAACATACAATGAAAAAAAACTATTGTGGTCGTCAACATTTCTTTAAAACCTAAAAATCAAGAATTTTGCCTCCAGTCAAAATGCTAACTGTTACTGTTTAATGTGTACATTAAATAAACATACAATGTGAAGTACTTTCACTAATGTTTTCTAACCAGAGTTTTCTCCCTCATAACTAAAGTATGATTATATATTTTTTTGTTTTTATATCATATACAATAAAAGGGTAACATGTATGTATGTATAGTAATACATATAGTAATAATATATATTACTAATATAGTACTAATACTAATTAGTAATACATTAGTACTGCTTAAAGGTTAAATAGAGCAAATAACTATTTTCACTTCATTTAATGAAAGGGTTTAACTAAAAATCAAGGGTGCCTCCATAGTCTTAACATAAATCTATGAAAAACACGGCCTGAAGGTGGGTTTCAGAAATACACTGCAGCATGCACATTTAAAGGGATCACGTGGTATTATTGTTTACGTATTATGGTGTTGAATGTGAATGTACTAAAAGCAGTGTTGAATGTGAATGGACTAAAAGCACTGTGATCTATTACATTGTTTGGAGCACCTGGGGGCACCAAAAGACAAATTCTCAGCAGTTTTTAACAGCTAAGTGATCAGGCCTTACTGTCTGTGGCTCAGTGATCAGGCCTTACTGTCTGTGGCTCAGTGATCAGGCCTTACTGTCTGTGGCTCAGTGAACAGGCCTTACTGTCTGTGGCTCAGTGATCAGGCCTTACTGTCTGTGGCTCAGTGATCTGGCCTTACTGTCTGTGGCTCAGTGATCAGGCCTTACTGTCTGTGGCTCAGTGAACAGGCCTTACTGTCTGTGGCTCA
>JAVQKC010040188.1:0-23649 GCA_036025475.1 Philypnodon macrostomus
CGTAAAATATTATTATGACCTCACCCTACAACAATCAGGAAGTCGGCCATTTTGGATTGAATTTGGGAGGTCAGGTATATTTGACAGCCTCTAACTTGCACATACTTTGCCCAATTAGGCTCAAACCTGAATCATTGCATTACCCCCCAGCCCTGAACACCTGACCCCTGACTAATGTAATGGCAGTTACCTCAATAGTGCCCCCTATAGACTGAAAGAAGAATGTAGTTTTAGGGAAATGTACAAAATTTTGCATAAACATCCAATACAGCTCTTTCCATATTTATCATGGTTTGGGGACTGGACCTCAGTCTTAATTGCTCGTTAATCATATAAATGCTGCATGTGGAGCACGGAGCTGTACATGGTGTGTGTATGTGAAGCCTGTGTGTGTATGTGAAGCCTGTCTGTGTATGTGAAACCACATGCGGAGACCGGAAAATAGAATTCTTGCCTATTTCTTCCGCAGCGCCGGATCTAGACTTAAGCACAGACTTCAGTGGTTTCTTTTTCCACGGGAGCTTCTGCAGCACCCGCTCTGTACTGCAGTCTGTGTGAATTCACGCAAACAATGTCCGATTCAGGTGGCCGTTGGTGCCATAGCATTTGGGGCAGATGTATGGGGCTGTTTCGCTGATATACACATTGCTGTTGGGTACAACAGCGTGGGCCTAGTTTTGGTTCACAGATATGGCATCTTGGTTGGCCTCTGAGCTAGCAAAAGTCCAAGGTGAGTTTTTCTGCAGTACATTGGTATTGGGAGATGAAGGCAGATAGTATTTAGTGTGAAGTATCAACTTGAGTTGGATATTTCTGTAGGAAAACAAGATTCACATTTTGCTGAATTTCTTTATACAGTGGGTGTTTGAGATTTCGATCAGGAGATTGTGGAGTTTTGTGTGTCTGGGCAGGTCTGGTTTCACCCAAATACCAAAAATGCCGTACAGGGTGATCGCCTACTGCTCCAACGGATCAAATGCAGAGAACAAATTTCCCTACATGCATTATAAACTATACCTTACCTTAAATCATATTCATCCAATATGTTATTGTATTTTGTTTGATATTTGGGAGTAAATATAAAACCATGTCTTTATTCTGGTTAGCCTATTAACTAACTGGTAAGAACTCATTTGTTAAAAGTCTAGAAATCAGCATTCTTCAACTTTTGGTAACATGAGGTCAAGTGCAGGGCTGCTATGGGAGCCAGGATCCAATCGGTATCTTTCATTCCAGTCACATGACCTGTCTGAAAGTCAGCAGGAACTCTCTCCATTCACTAAACCAGTTACCCTGGCAGCACTTGGTCCAAAGACAGAAATGTCCCAAATACACTAGGCGTAGTGGTGGCTATTGATTCGAATTCTTTCACAACATGTGTCTCTAAATTGTGTCTCTTGGTTTTATTACCCCCTTTTGTTTGTTCTCTCACAAATGAAATGCCACAGTGGCACCAGCTTGGCCCATTTATCACCACAATGACATCTATTAAGTCCAGTCATAAAGGCGTCACGTTTTTGCATTCAAGGTTCTTGTTAGCCGTCTTGTTGGCCTAAACCGTGGTGGATTTGGAGGTGTTTTCAAAGGTGCATTGCAAACGGGAGCGCATAAAGGTGGATCAAAGACCGCCTGATTTGGACCTAGTAGAAATAACACATAGTTATCAAAAGCACATGTTTCTGGAGATCCAGGTTGGAGACCGTGGCTGATGAAGGCAAAGATATTGTGTGAAAGTCTTTGTGATGTTATTGTAGACCTAAAAATATATTAATAACTCAAGTGCACACCACAAAAGGATCATAGTGTGTTATCAAAAGCAGAAATGGTAGCTTTCCTTTGCTTTGCTGGGATGGTAATGTCAGTGATTTTCTCATAGGGCTGGGCAATAACAAATTCATATAGCAATATTTTCTAAATTATGATGGTACACTTTTTACATTATTCTCACCTTTCACTTTTGTGTTTTGAGTGTTCAGTGGTAGCTTTTTTATTTTGTCTTCACTGATTATTTTTAGGTTTAAGTCATATCCCGAGAAATTGTTCTTAGAAGTTGTAGTGGAGCAAAAAACAGTAATGTCAACACAATATAGAATACCATACAAGCAAAAACAATTGGTAATATTTGTAACTGTAACTGTAACTGCCCAGCCCTATTTTCACATAAAGTGCATGGCAGCAGGTTAACTCATAAAAGTGAATGTGGGGAAACCTGTGCGACCATCTGTGTCACTGCAGATGGTCAGCCGCTTGTTAAAATGGGCCATGTTAGGACCCTGCCGACAACCCGGCCCGGGACAATGGAGATTACTAGTGTCTGATCTCTTGGTTTAGTGCGGTCTGAGGAGTGCAGGACACAGGGAGGGGTGTGTTTTTCTTCATCTTTGAGTCAATCACACCACTGTTTCATCCATATTAGGGATTACATTATAGAGGGCAGAAGTTTATCTCTAGTTTTAGTTTCCATATTGGTTAAGCTGGGCTATATAATTGACCATAAAGCAATGGACAAGAGATAAGAAGAGATAAGAATGACAACGTAAGGAAGGGCTCCAAGAAATCACTCCCATTGACACCCATGTAAAATCCATTTATTGCTATTGACAGATGAGGTCTTTCTTGTTGAAGTTTGTTAACAGATATCTTGTGGATGAGTTTGACTAGCATCTCTAGCTACACAGATTAGCATTGTGGCCAGCTATACCCTCTATTATGATGGGTGCGATGTGATGTGTGATAATCTTAATCCCACTATGGGCGGTGGAAGGATGATTGAACATAAATGGGACAGCTCAGTGTTATGTCAAATATGTATACATAGCTTATGCACCAAAATACGTACTTACATGCTAACTTGCATGTGTGTTTCTAAGGGTATACAACAGAAGGCTCCAATGTTGTTTGTTAGAAGGCTTTTCTGATTCCCATGTCACATGCCACAATATATATTAAAAAAAACAACATGTGGTAATAAAGCCATGAAAAAGACCGTAGATGAAATAGCAATAAGTAATCAATTTTTTATTCTATCCCTATTCCCTAGTTATAAATGTATGGCTCCATCATGTCTGCTGTGTTGTCAGGCCTGTCACAAGTGAAACCAAATACATCACAGCCCATTTCTCCATTAATTACATCTGTCTACACATCATCCAAAATATTTTCCTGTTAAATTCTATCTTAACCAATTTCCTCATCTTCACGTCCGAATGCTCTCACACTCATTCCCACACCCTATTTGGTTTTCCTTGTTGCTTGATTGTTGTTGACGTTGGTTCTCCGCCAAAGAACGATATGTTTGTACTAACTAGTGTTACACAGAGATGCAGTGACTTGGCAGATAGGAGCCTACAGACAGTACTGTGGGGGAAGGAAGTACTTACCTTTTATTTAATCTGGACTAATATGGGGGAATTAACCGAGCTTTCAATGCCTTTTGGTGCCAATCTTTTACAGTCATACCCAGAAATATAACAAATTTCTTTTTTTATGGTAACATGCTAAAATGCTAATCTCTGTATTACTTATTATCATTTCAAACTATAAAAGAGATCTCTATACAATTTGGGTCATGGGATTGATCCGTGCAAGCTGTCTACAAGCTCTCTGAGTGGAGTGTGCATCTCCTCCCTGTGTTACTACGGGCTCTTTCCTGGTTCCCTCCAACTATAGACCAAAAATGTGCATGTGTATCCTAGTGAATGAAAGTGAAAGTGAATGGTTGCGTCTGTGTGTCTCATCAGGGTGTCTCCCGCGCCAGGCCCATAGTTTCTCAGATGGGCTTGAGTCACCCTATTTATTAGAAGCTGAAAAAGTTAAATGTAGATAAACCACTCTCCCCAGAGTAGGACATTTACATGCAGTTTAAAACTGGGGTTATTACCAGGGCAGACTTGGGCAAAAATTTCAGTTTGAGTTTGAGATCCAAGAATGAAAGAGGCTCTGTCTTCCCCCATGCCTGTTCAGTTCATCATCTGTAAGAAGACAAACTGAAGAAGCCGCTGTGATGGATCCCTCTATAAACACGTTCACAAAGCACAGGTACCGTCTCTGTGTGTTTTGGCTTTATGTTTAGTATTGAATTATTGCACAACAATGGCTTGACTGGTTTCTTTTCCCAGCTCCTTTGTTTTCATGACCCCTGCCTGGAGAAACCGGAGATGTTGGGAATGATCCGAGCTATATCTCACTATGATTTAACTCTTTTTAAGCGTGAAACACCTTCAAAATTTATGACGACAGAGATGGGAGTTGAAACATTCCTGGGAAATGTCCCGGGGCTACTTTATTCAATCCGTAATGACAGTGGATCTTTTATAATTAAAAACTAGAATGTCATACATAATTTTTCATGGTTATTAATGTATGGGCTTGTATCAGTGATAGTCCCAAAACATCCAAAGGTCAAAATCTTTGTATATTTCCTTCAAGATGCTATGCAGAGTCCAGAATGCTTGAGTGAAGCTTTTAATGTTAATTTGTGGAGTCGTAGTGGCACAGGTCGACTAATCAGAAGGATGGTGGTTCAATTCCTACTAATTAATATTTATATTGTGTCCTTGAGCAAAATACTTCACCCTATTTGCCTTGTGTGGTGTTTGGTGGTGGTGTGATAAGGTTGTGCACCTCTCTTTCAGCCTGTACAGGCAGTTTACCACCACCAGTATGTGACTATGAAGGAATATTGTACTCAGTTAAAGGCCTTGTGGCGTCTTGAAAAGCACTATATATATCAAAACCATTATATTACATTGTATTGCATAACTAAAATCAGAAAGATTGACAATAAAGAACTTCTTGATTCAAACTCTATAATCCATCATTCATTTTGACATTTCTCCTAAAGCTATAATGACACACCTATTATGCTATTGACTTGGAACATTGCACTGTTCCCAGCAGACAACAATACTTCCATAATAGCAATACATAAGGAGCATTCCTTTTGGGTGATGTAAGCAGAACCAGCCATGCCATAAGTGAGAACTATGTAGACTTGATTCCTTGAAAGGCACTGGGCAGCTGCTTCCTCGCTCTCCATCTGTGAAATGTATACGTTCAACACTCGCCTTTGTTGCTCCATGGCGATGGCACTGACCCAGGGTCGGGGGTGTGAATCCCACAGTGGCGGCCCATTGTGAGCAAACATATGAGAGTGGTACTTGACTGCAACGTAATATGGACCAGGTGTCACCCCGAAGACTGCCAGAGAGGGGAAATAAGTGAGGAGGTGGAAGTTGAAAGATAAATGGCATCAACAAAGGCATCAGTCTGTCTGTGTGTTTGGACTGTGGCTAAAGGTGTGTCTGTCTGTGTTTTCATACAGGCTACTTCAACCCTGTTATTGTCTTGAACAATACAGCCCTGCTTATTTTCCTGGAGACTTTTGCATCAACACCTTTCTGAAGTTTGGAAAGGTTGATGATTGCCACCTTTGCACTGCCTTGTGTGACGGGGCATTCCATTTTTTACATGTAGAAGTAGTAGCCCCCAGAAGGCTGATGGTTTGATCCTCGCTCCAGTTCATACTATTTTTTTATGTGTGATCCAGAAGTAATTTATTCTATTAATATTCAAGTACAAAATACAAAACACATTTTCACACATTTGCATGTAATTTGCCATGCTTATATATATTAGTATTATTGATTTGCAGTGTCAAAATACACAAGATTCAATTTCATATAGGGTCTGTATGGTGAATTTAGCATGTGACCAGGATCACTCAACATTTTAAGGACTAGGAGGTGACACATTTCTACTTTGTATGACATTTTTACATCGCTGTGAAAATCTGTGGTGTCCAAGTTTTGGTGTGGCGGTTACCATGGCAGCAGTGTTGTCCGGTGAGACTCAATGGTTATGAGGTTTTTCCAGTGTCACACAAAGGACTTGGAGTTTTATTTGGCCCAGATTTATAGGAGATACTATACACCTATAAGATCAAATCAACTCGGTCTGTCTGGGCAGATGCAGCGCAATTCATTCTGTCAGACCAAAGTTTTCTCCTTTTGTTGTTACAGTTGGGCCGACACGTGTTGACGGCTGCGGGTGGAACAAAACCAAGCTAGCCCATAATTAGTGTTTTCGACGGATATAATTAGCGAGTGGTGACAATGTGGAGTTTGTTGACTGGTGTTGTAATCATGTTGCCCGCGTTGACAGGAGGAGGATATCTGCAGGACTGAACTGAAAGATCGGCGGCTTGACACAAAGACCCTTTTCAGCGGACTTTGGGATGAGACAGACATTTATGATAAGGTGTCAAAAAACAAGGTCAGCCGCTGGAATTTTGCAAGGAAGTCAGAAAACGTGGGAATGTCAGGGCAATGTGAGGGGGGAAATTACATGAGTCAATACAATTATAATAAATATATCTCCCTGATCCCACAGATTAAGATGTTTATTAATCTGTCTTTTATGACGCATTGGGGTCCATCCAAATTAGTAGCTTGAGGCATGTTTGTGCTTGGGTTAATGCCATGCTCAGAGTATTTTTACTAATCCCAATCGCACTTGTTTGTGTAGTACATGGCTAGGCTACATTGCTCTTAGAGATTGTACTCCCACTGTGGATTTCTATATAAGAGTTTGATTGCTGGACCAGACTAGGTCTTTATGTGTGAAGTTTGCATGTTCCCCCCTGTGTCAGTGTGGGTTCACCCCAAATACTTAATTTTCCCCCCATCAACTCAAAATATGCACTACATAGGTTAAATGGGTTAATCCTGGCTCAATCCTCTATCTTTTTTAAACATTTAAATTATTATAATAATAATTAATAAATACGTAGTAATAATAATAAGAAGAAGAAGAAGAAGAAGAAAATTCTAAAGAATCCTGTATACTTTTTAATCTTAATGTAGTACGTGTACATTTATTTATTTTTTAAAGCATTGGTGGATATAAAAGATTACAATGTTTCAAAGTCTAAGTTTATTGAAACTGGCCTATAGTATTCATTAACTTTAAAACGTTGTAAACAAAGCAGTATTTAGTATTGAAACATCCACATAATCCCGAAAGCTTCCCTTGTGGCTATAGTTATTTCATAGAACATAAAGTAGTCTATGCTTGTTCCTTATGGCTTTAGTTGGCCATACACTTCAGGCACAGAGGAGACGTAGAGGAGAAAACACGCCACAGTCCTGAGACTCCCAAAGCCCTCGGGGTGAGGCAAGACAGATGTGACCCCCGTCCCATCTGCACTTTTGCTTTCCACAAGGTCAGTGCAGGCAAGAGGGAGGAAACGGGAGTGAGAGAGTGTTGTTTGGGCCATGTTTCTTGTCACATATCACACCCCGAATCTCCAACTGAAGTGAGTGACAAGCCTGAAAAGCCCTTTACCAAGACCTGTTTTCCCAATGTAAACAAACAGCCGAGGGTCTCAAGAGGAACACGTCTAGACCACAATCACTCATTGTTAGGAAATGCATGTGAAATCCATGTGCAAACAGACAAACACAAATCAGATGAAGGCCTGGTGTTGGGAGTTACCAAAAGTAAGAGAGATTCGGAAAAACAACTGAGAAATTACTATTCTAAATGTCAGAGATTTTGTTTTAGTTGTGTGGGTGGCAAGTTAGGAAATCTTGTAGAAGCCAGTGAAATAAACAGGTTTATTTCTCTAGAGCTTAGTTCTTATTTATGACACAAGTGTAGAGGGAATTACATTTGAATAATTTATAAGCTTCCCCTCTATTCAACATATTGTGTATTGAGAGTTTACTCCTACTAACAAAAACAATGAATTTGCCAAATGTCACCTTTATGAAGTCAAATGAGCTTCATTATCAGAACTAATCGTTGAAATTAGTGAGTGTACCCATAAAAACAAAAGATTATATTACTCCTATTTGTAACACTGTCAATAAAGACTGGCGCCACATATTGATATTTTCATTACAACATGGTCTCCCCTGACTGTATGGATTTACTAGTGTCTTCCTGGAAACATGATAAACTTAACTCTGATTTTGCCTCATGTCTTTTTTTTTTTTTGTCTAAGCTGTCATTTTATGCGAACCTACCCATTTTGGATAGAATACTTCCTGTGCGTGGGCGCTTCAGGACTAAACATCAACTATTTATCTGTCCCGACAGTAACATCTGCAGCTCTCAGCAAACACGCACCTGACTTTGCACGGATCTGGAACAAATTGGGTTGTCCCTAATCTTGTGTTGAAGGGGTGACACACTTTGGCCCCGTGAAGTCCGCTTTCCCTGCTGGTGACCCTTATTGGACCTATAGACAAAGCGTGTGGAAATGCCCTCTTTCTTTCATTAATATTCAGCATCAATCACAGGACCCGCCCACACACCCGCCTGTTGACATCTGTTGTGCTGTCCCGCTGACCCGAGCTGCCATCTGATCACGTGTGTTTTTATTCAAATAACTGCCGAGTCAGACGCGAGCTGCGGTCTAAGCCTTTGACGTCTGCTGCCAAATATTTATGGCTCATTTAGATGTCATTTTTAAAAAGCACAATCCTTGACGACTGCATTTTACATCAAAAACACTACGGTTGTCTTGATGCTTTTTGCAGCGACCCTAAAGCGGAGCCAGATCTGACATTAAAAAGTAATTATTTCCCTACTCAGTGCAGTAGCATTCATAAAAGAGGCATATTATGCTAAATTTGATTCTAGTTTTCACAAATACACTGCTTTCAAATAGAGTGGTATTTTGTTTCATGTAAGCATTTTAGAAAACACCTATATGCTGAGGCCCTGACATTCTAAGGAGGTGAAAACCTATTGGTGGAAAAATGTGTCTTGTGTCTTTTGTTTGCATTGTCCAGCAAAGGAGGGCACAGGAAAAAACAACAGCTTCCATAAAGTAAACAATTTCAGTAAGTATTGCATTTTTGATTTATAAAATGTGAAATGTTTATCTAGGGATGCCCAAAATGAATTGCAAAAGCTTGAAGGAATAAAGTAATATGATCCCTTTAACTACATGGTGTCAGATCACTGGCCTCTAACATTGCTTGTGTTATTACTTGAAAGCTAACAATCCTCTTCTCACGATTAGGAATTGCAGAGACTTGGTTGGATATGTGGCGTGATCCTGCCAGGGCGGGATAAGCTGCGGGATAGTAGTGATGTCGGCCACAGTTGATGTGATTGCCATTCTCGGAATCACTGTCAGGCTGCGGACACCAAATTACCATGCATGTTCCTTTGGCTTCTCTCTTCTCCTCTCTCCCATGAACGAGGCCTTGCTAAGTCAGTTCTGTGCACCCAGGTCTGCAGTACTGTCATATCATGCCCAGTAGAGCAAAACTAATCACATCACTGGATCATTCCCACACTCTGAAGTCACTTATTTCCTAAACTTGGGATATTGTCTTTCCTTTCTAGTGGAAAAAGCAGGATATTGTACCTCATTTTGAAAGTCTCCTTTTACTTTTGTTTTCCTCTTCCTGCCCGCGACCCGACTCTTTTGTGGAACCCGTGCCAATTAAATCTCTTATCTCATTGTGGTGAAGGGGGAGCCCAGCTTTACAAAAGAAAACCGCAGGAACAAGACAGGCGGCTTGTGTACGAGATTTGGAAGCCTCTAAAAGCATTATTGGCTTCGCTCTTCAACAGCGTCCTGACCACACAAGAAGGCAGAAAGAGTTGGAGGCAGTGGAGATTGAGAGGTTATCAAATATTTACTGTTAGCCCAGTTATTCTTGTGTTTGCATGTTGGCAGACTGTAAAGACTCCAGGCACAAGGAAGTAGTGTGACGAATTATGGGATAAAGTAATAACGGGACTTAAGTACTTTTCTCCTCATAAGAGTTCAAATGCTAGCTGCTAGCTAAAAACAGTAACCCTGTCTTCAGTAGCACTAACAATTATTTATTTATTTCTACTTTTTTTTTTTCTACTAACAATTATTTATTTATTTCTACTTTTTTTAAATATATATCAGTAGCCAAGTGATGACTTTGCAGTGGTTAATTTGGCATATTTGTAGTACTTACACATGAGATCCCCATCTTTGCTTTAAATGGGAGTGAATGGGAGCAGTCTTCATTGAGAAACCCCCCACCCTTTTTCTAAAAACAGTCGTACTGAGACTACCCTAATGATGTGGGCTTGAGGAAGTTAAGAAATCTGAGATATTGCCAAAGATGAATCCGACCACAGAAACTCTCCAGCGCGTCCTCTCCCAGATAAAAACTCATTTAGTGAGAGGGAGGGATGGTGGTCACGCATTGCTGAGTGGCGGCTGCTGAGTCTGGGGTCTTTCACATGTGGAGACGGGACATTTTTTGGACTCTGTCCCCCTCCCCCGCTGCCACACACGCTGTCACTCTCCTCATACACAAACCTTTGCCTGTAGCTTCATCTGAAAGAAGCTTAATCCTAGGGTTTTGTAAATGTATTCTTAAATCACCCCTTACCCCAGACTCTGAAGCGACACACTGAATTTGCCACATCTCATAGCCAAACCACACATATGCAGCCGAATGGAAAATTTAAGTCTGTTGGAACCGTATGGCCAACCAAGAAATGCAGTGCATCCCAACATATTTGATTGATTAGGAATGCATGTTAGTTGCTCATTATGCCAATTATACATATAGCCTACAGTTTTAGCATATAGACATATTTCTCTTTGGTCCAGACGCTTTGATGTTCATGCCAGCTTTAAGTGCCTTAATGCTATATATATTGAACTAGCAATAATAAACAAACCATTTAAACCCCATTCCTGGCACAACACATTCCATAAACAGCACAAACATGTACAGACTGACACCATCTTTCACTAATGTTTTGACATATTTTCATTTTTTCATCACATGGCAATATTTTACTAGATAAACCTTTTGCATGTATCTATAACACACAAACACTTATCTTACACACCAATGACAAGACATTGTAAAATCCCCTCAAGTAATCCTTTCATATGAAATTTAAGTGACGCTAGATCTCATTACTTAGTTCTATAGATGGCCACCTAGAACAGCACTTTCTGAGTCTTTCATTAGTGTGCAATATGTCTGTAAAACAACACATTAAGTTTTGGGCATAGTATTATTAGGTTCTCACTTCTCCATATGACATATTGACATTTACCTGGCACACATGCTATGTCCCTTTGTTACCAAATGTGTCATAACAGATAATGTTCTTACCATCGAGGTTTACTTTTGAGTACTTTTGAGGCACTTAATGATATTATGAAATAGTAAAATTATATGGTTAGGTCTTTGCTGTCAGTAAGCCGTTTGCAGACATAAATGCTTGTATAGACCCTGAAATAAAATGTGTGCGTTAAATGGTGCATTCAGATGAGGTTTAGACAACAGATTTAATATAGGACAACCCCCCAATTTATTGTAGTGTTTCGGAGCAGACTCTGGTCAGTGCAAATTACAACTGTTCTTAAAAAACACTCATTTGGTCACTAAGATGGGTGTAATTGAACCCAGATTGTTTTATCCACTTCATAAAACCTGTCTTTACTTTGGATCTGTCAGCTTGCTTTTAGTGAATACAGGGGATTTCACAGAGGCAACGGGGGAGAGAGAAACTCCGGTTAGGATCCCAGGGGTGACCGGATCGGAGCGCTGGTGCTAGGCAGTGAGTGGATGTCTTGTGATGTGTTGCCAGGCAAGTTGAGCGTAATCTGTCTGCTCGTATTTATACTGGGAGCAAATTTCAGCTGAGAGAAGGCAAGATTTCAATATACAATATTCTATTGTTTTTATTGTTTTATTTAGTTTTTATTTCTGTGGGCGTGTCCTGAATCAATTTGTAAACTGAAAGCCCTCGTGTGACATGCCACTTTGGAAGATGTTTGTGTTCCAGATTACGCCCCTAAATGGAAAAAGCCATAAAAGGGGGATAGCTAGACAATCAACTCATCTTGCTTGGTTGGCTACGGTATTGAGGTCGAACATGTTTTGAACACCTCTCTCACCCCCCCGCGGACCCCTCCTCTGGCACCCCACATACACACTCCCCACTGGAACACACACAGTAACAATGCACTGTGGCGCTATTGGCTCACGGACCACGCACTTCTGGCCAATCGCATAGCTCCTAGGCTGTAGTAGGATTTAGAGAGAGTGATTACCTATTCACAGTGTGTTTTATTTAAACTCAGAGCAGCCAACCACAGTGCGAATATAATCAATATGTTCTTCTCGGTTAAAAAAAGCTTTAAAAGGCTTTCAAATGCAGGCTAATGTAATCTTAGATAATTAGCACGTTGAGCCAAGTGATCACTCCTTGACATCTCAGCTTCAAAGCAACTGTTGTTTCCAAGGTAAACTGTGCTTAGTCTGATGTCATGCTATTTTCTCCTCCTTTTTACCCCAGTTACATAATCATATGAGGCAGGGCTGGGCTTGCAGTGACTTCATACTCTTCTTGGCACAACATATTCAACACTTATAAAGCTCAGGTGATTTTTTTTTTTATTATTATATAGCTTCCAGAGAAAGGCGAGTAAAGAGTAAAGAGTAAATGACCCATAGTTAATAAATGTAATATCCTAATCTGTTTCATTATAATCCTTAACAGGGTGAGATCAAGTCAAGTTCAGCCCAAGTTTACTTAAGCCTAGAGGGGATATAAAAAGGTGACGTAAGCTTGTTGAAGGTAACGTTTGCGGTCTGACCCCTTTAAGTAGATTTTTATCAGATGAACAGTGCAGTGTTTTGCCATTTCTGGGTGAGAAATGGCTTTAGTCCAGTGGTTCTCAAATTGTGGTATGGGTACAACTGGAGGTTCATGGGCTAGGAGTTGTACATTTTATCTGCATTATCATTCCTCAGTTTACAGCTGGGTTAATCCTGATCTGGTTTATTAAAATTGTACTTGTAAACACATGAAGGATCCAACACAGTCCCTATCCATTCCTGTCGGATAAACACTGAGCAGTGTTTCTAATAACCAGGCAGTGGCAGCAGCAGCAGCAGCAGCGGAGGAGCAGAAGTTCACTGTGGGAAACGTTAAGGGAAGGAAGTACTTCAGATGTTTCCAGGCCTCTAACAACTATTTTCCTATGTGGTTGTCACCAAGCTTTTAACACATTCATTTTTTCATTTCTGAATATGGGGATGGTTGACTCAAATGCCAGCTAAGTGGAAAGTCACTGTGGGGATGAGTGAAAGGATAGAAGTCACCGTGGGGATGAGTGAAAGGATAGAAGTCACTGTGGGGATGAGTGAAAGGATATAAGTCACTGTCAATTAAAAGTTACATTTGACAAGTGGCAATCTTTACAAATAATGGCTATGCTAGGCTAGGCTAACTGTATGCTTTACTTGTCTTCATACTTTGTAAGGATATACATACAAGCGTGTCCTGGATGTACTCTTTTGGTGGAGATATACAGATATACAGTACGCACTTGCTGTTTAACAAAAGGTTTAAGGTTTCCGGTTTCAGTTTATTTGTCATATGCACATTCAACACAGGGTCAAAAAATGCAATGAAATGCTTTGGATTGGAAGAACCATTAGACTCGCTAAGAGGTTTGCTGCTGTACACTGATACTGACGGGGTATCTTCACAAACTGATTTACTGTATTTACAGTGTTGCTCTCGATGATGGAGCAGTCTCAGATTTAACGTTATATAATAAAGAATATACTTCTGAGTCTTTCGATCCTACTACCATTAAAACTATACCTTCACAGGCAAAGCTATTAGTCTTGCTGTTAGTGCCAAGTTAGCACCATTAGGACTTCTTTTACTCTGTTTTCTGCTTCATGTATGAAATGAAGCCAATTGAGTAAAGCCAAAACTGATTAGTGTCGCCTGTCACTAAGGTGGGTACGTATCATACGCATGAGCAGAACATAAGCTCAGCAGGGGGGGCATTGGGTGACAAAGCAGTCCCTCCGTGTCAGTTGACGGGGGTCCGGTGTCAGCTTGGTGTGCAGGGGCCTTAAGATTGCAAACACAGTTATTCATTCCCCAAGAGCAATATTTAGCCCAAATGTCTTTATCCCAAATCCGAACATTATTTTAATGTTAAAAGCCTGTTTTCAGTCAGAATAAACCATTTTGTCTCTGTCATGTAAACGTCTGTGTAGTGCCTGGCCTGTTGACATGTGGTTGTACATAATGCACCAGGACAGACTGATTTTATTAGCGTCTGCCCCCAGTGTTTTCTCTGTTCCAGCAACAACTGGAATCATCTGTGATCAAAGAGCTCAATGGGAGAGGTCAGATCTTTGTTTCCCAGCTGAGTGGAGAGCAGTGTGGATCAAACACAAACCATCTGTGTCCAAACTGAGCAAGAGAGTGTCTCAGAATAAGACCATTTGTGCTCTGTTGTAAAGAGCCACTCATCTCCACAGGCTTCTACAGCAAACATCTTGATGCTGAAATTGAGACCAGGCCGGTATTGTGACACAACTTTTCTCAGACTTGTGGCATCCTTCTATTTGCCCTGTGGCTGTCGTGCGCAGGTCTGTGGTTAGACTGCTGCTGAGTGCTACAGGCTCTGCCCAGTCGCCTTTAAAGCCCCAGCCAAGGAATTCATTACAACACAGTGAGCGTTTTATGAGACTTTAGCTGTTTGTCAACAGAATGCAGTGTGGTTTGGGCATGTAAAATCCACAGTGGTCTAAGTGGCGGTTTACACATTTGGGCTAATGTGTGAACTCTAACAGAGCTACCACACATTCAGCTTAGAATTGCACTTTAGATGAGGTGAGTTAGTTTAAAGGGGTACAATGCAACCTTTGACCCCAATTAAACAGCTTTGAATGAAGTTTCTTTCACCTCTCCTATGCGTCTAATGGCCTCAAACCAGCCTTGCAAGAATGAGTGCACCAATCCAATGTCCCTGTCCAGGTGTCAAACGCACATTGCTTTTGAACAAGCTTTTACACACAGTCAAGAGCTCAGAGTAATAGAAAGCTGGGTGTTGTTGGGGTTGAATTGCCGTTTTGATAAAGGCTTTACTGGTTGCATGCTTTGAATCCTTTGCATCCACAGAATAAGTGCAAAGTTGTTCCCCTTTAAAAAGCAGGAGAAAGTGAAGTAAAACATCCACTCTCTCTGCTTATCTCTCTTTTTGTAGGGGTCTTAAATGGGCCCCCAGTGCCTAGTTTATTCTAATGCCTCTGTTATGGGAAGGGACAGCCTGAACTCCAGGGAGCATCCTGACTGCCTCTCCTCATGTGAGTCTCTGAGCAGGGGCCTGGTCTATATAAGGTAAAAAGCTCCAGATCATAGACAGAGCCACCCGATTGGCAGATAAAGGAAAGAATGAAACGCAAACACCAGTCCTGGGGCTTACCTTTCATGTGCACTGATCCTCCACTGCTGCTGCCTTTTTGGTGCATGAAGCAGAAGAACACGCGGCTGTAGCCTGCCTAGAGCACCTTGACCTTTTTATGTTATCACTCCAATCCCACATATGAGCAACAGCAAATATGTTTTTACTATCCTAGCTTTGGTTTTACTCGCACCAGTCATTGGGTTTATTTGGCCGTCTCATTTTACTGCTGTACCAATTAGCACCTTGTTGAAACAATGGCTGTAATGGCTGCATGCTTGAGTTAAACATCTATCAGCACGCAGGGAAGGTTAGCAACTAGCCGCCGAACACATGCATGTAGCAGCCAGGAGCCAAAGGCTTTGTGTGCTCATTAGTGGTGAACAAAAACAAATTGGCCATACACAACACAACAATTGTTAAGTCCATGTAATTGCTCTGACTACACTGGTTAGCCTTGTAGTTGTTTGTAGCATTAATGAGTTTTCTAGATTGTCTTTTTAGTCATACTTATACAGGGGCAGATCTAAAATCATTTTCAAGACAGCTAAATCCAAAAAGTCTGCTGTTTTGTGGCAGATTGACCTAGATGTGGCAGCCATACCATGTCTTAAAGGCCTGTCTGACTACCACCAAACATACCAATAACACATCCATACTTAATCAGTGTGAGTCTTGCCTAAGGACACAACGGCAGTGTGAACTGGTTGGAGTAGGTATCAAATTGCCAACCTTAGCTGACTGCCTGCTCTACCACCTCAGCATTTATATCTTTCCAAATCCATTATATTTTGGCTACAGGTGACTCAAATACATACATCTATTGAAGATTGTTGAAGGCAGAAGCCGTTCTATTTGATTACTGTGAAGGGCTCCACTTCAGCTACAGCTAGAAACAAAAGCCCAGAAATGGTAAGCCCAAAAGAAACCTAAGCCTTATGGGAATATCCTTGTGGAAACTCGATATGCATGCTGTATAAAGTACAATGCAGCTGCTCAGATGGGTGTGCTGTCCCGGGGCCACTCCTCTCACAAACCCTAAAGCTGACTTCTGATACTGGATGGACCTATATATGCCAGTGGCCATGTTTAACACAAGCCCAGTTGCTTGAAGGGTAGATTGAGTTTCTTGTGTATGACAGCTCTCACCACACAGGCCATCATGGGACTAAAGGCGCTGGCTCAGCAGATTTATGCAGCGACCCGTGGCACAACTATGTAATTGCACTAGCTTCAGTGAAACTTCATGTGATGAGTACATTTGATGACAGAGATGTTAGGACTATATGGCTCCACATTGTACTTCATAACTCACATGAGAAGATAACAGGTGGTCTCTCCCGTGTTCCAAGGCAGACACTGGGACGTCACTGGTCATTTATCTGTGAATCAAAATGACCTGTGTCTATTCTAGACTTACAGGAGCTTCATTGTTCTATTGACAGCCTAATTCATGGCACATGGCCCTGTTAGGTTGTCTCATTGGCTTAAATATAGCTTTCATACACATTAATTACTGTTATCATATTGTTTACAGGAGAAACAAAACTCAATTAGCGTCAAATTACTTTTATATGATTTTGATGCTGAGTAATATATCTCTATAACTCAGTGGTTACAATCTCAATGTAGCGAGGAAGTAGAGTTCTAACAGTTCTAAAACATTAACTAAACTTTAACTAACTAGATTTAAAAAATGAGGGTTATACTTTTACTTCAAAGTTGAATCTGCATTTTCAGGGTGTACTCCGCCTAAGGCCCATAGTTGTCACTCACCTATAATCCCTGATGGAAAAAAGATGAATCAGTGATGGTATTTACTCTTACTTCTTCCACCTTGTTTCGAAGTGTACTGTACAATCTACATAAATGCAGTAGTATGCTATGGGAGGTCAGATTCAACCCCTATCTCTCTCTCTACGAACACACATGCAGCCTCTCCACTCACAGACACGCCCTCCCAACCACTATACTATGTTGCAAGTGCTATTTGTTCAGCTGGAGTGTGGATCTTCCTCTCAGCAAAAATTAGATTCCATAGTACGTCTAAAAAACTCCCAGGGGTGTGCGGATAACCGATGGCAACAGCATACAGCAAACAGATGTTATAATTTTGGGCCCTGATGTGCTCTTCGGGGTTGCGACCTGTGGGAGTGATGCCAAGCAGATTTAAGGGCTTGTGTGTTTTTATTACTTGGCTCCAGCTCCCACAGGTGCTTTAGGGGAAAGAGATGCTTGTTATTATAAACATGGCTGTGTTCTTCCTGAAAATTTGTGCTTTTGCTTTGATTATGTTTTTTGGTCAAATGTGTATTAAATTACAGGAAGTACAGTCCACTGGCAGTCCACAGAGTCAGTGATATTGCCTACAGTCCAGTCAGGGTCATTAATTATCCCTATTGCACACAGGTTGTTGGAAAATGTAATTGTAGACGCTAGTATAGAGCTTTCCATTCACTGCAGCAACTAATCAACTATAGCACCAGATAATGTACTGGACAATGCATATACCACGACGGAAGAATTTGCTACTAACTTAAAACAAAAACAGGTATAAAGTTCAGTCAGTAACTATGTCTTTTCTCAAACTTGCTGTTGTTAACCTAAATTCAATTCAATTTTATTTGTATAGCCTTTGTATCACAACACAGTGGCCTCAGAGGCTTCACAAAAAGAGATGTAAACAATAAACAATAAACAGGGTCATTGCAAACAGGTAATGATTGTTAACTCAAATGCTTTTATAATCATATCTGGCCACTCACTGACAGTACACACAACCTAATTTAGTTGATTCTACCACCATTGGTTTTTGTTCTAGCTAATACCCGTTGTCTACTAGAATATGTGGTCTGTTAAACTCTTTTTGCAAAGTATGCAAGGTAATGGTGTTGGCCAGCTCAAGTGACTTTGCATTTTGTCTGACTGTCTTTATATGAGTTTACCTTGTGGTTAAGCCATCTGGTTGAACTTGGACACCTTTCAAACACAGCTTGACGTGGTATAGACCCGGCGGTCCCATTCTACGGAGCCACCCAAAATGTCTGAAGACTCACACCCAAAATGTCCTGGAAAGAAAAATAACCTCCACTCGACATGCTGTAAGCAGAACAGACAGGTCCCATAAACACATGACCCTTTACTTGGTCAGTTTATGTTTTAAAGCAGGTAGGGATGGTGTGGGCAGTTGTTGTGGCCCACCTGCAGCAGATGTTCTATAGGATGTAGTTAATGCATCCATGTAGATAATTCATGTGCTTAGCTCTGTAACTATATAGCCACATTGACACAATGATGTAAGCTGCTGGGTGGGATTATGAAGTGCTTTTAAATGAGGTTTTCCTTATTTTAAGTGTTTGCTTTAGTACGCTCTGTGTTTGCTTCTGTCCGTCAACTTGACTTTTACACTGATGAGTGGGTATTTTCTTTGACATTCAGCTTTTCCTTCCTTAGTTTTAAGCATTGCACTGCAGCAGCATATCAACGTACAGATATTCCCTAGGGGATTAAGCCCATTCAAACTGACTAATGGACTACAGTACACTGGCAAATCAAGGTAGCTAACTAATTTGCTATTTATTTATTTTGTCAAAGTTTTAGGTTAGCATTCTGATAGCGTAAGCAAATCTAAGTTAAGCATTATTAACTGGCTCATAATGGCTATAGCCTGTGCACCATGCAGGAAATCTTTTATTTTTCATCTATTTTAATTATTAAACAGCTCTTACCTTTAAAGATTGATAGAGTTAAACCCTGTGTGTGTAACTTTAGCCGCCACTAAACTGCTTTTTGCTATTTTTACCAAAGATGCTCTCCCAGCCGTGTCGGAGGGGAAAAGACATGAGTGGCCTACATTCTTGTGGGGCCCTTGACTTGTGCAAAACTGTCACCACATGCCAACGGAGTGTGTCACAAGCGCTATGTCATTGGCTACACCCACTAATTTCACATTATGGCATAACAGCGGCACCCATCATTACTAAAAATGGTGGCATCTACAGCTAAGACACAGACTACTATGCAGCACGTCAGAGAAAGATGAACAGTGTAGCTTTAGATATTACTGACAAGATAAAATAACATATCTACAGGGCATGGACGCTCTTTAGCCTCACAGGATAATGAAATCCTTGTAACGCGGCTAACGCTGACTGCCACACTTTGAATGCATATTGGCGTCTCTTCCTCGAGCTTTCCATTTACAAAGCACTTAAGCCTGAAGGATATAAGATGGACCTAGTTTTTCTTTCTTTTCAGAGTTTAGACAGGACCTTTTCTTTATTTGTCCAGTCAGTCTCCAGTGGGCTGTGGGTCTATTCAGAGCGGGGCTGTTGACACGTGAGCTGTGCCATGCCAGAGGCCCAAGTGTGGCATCTGTACCACCAAGTCAAAGAGAAAACACTGGAGGGAAAGCGTGTGCACAGATTAAAATGAGGTGAAGAGAGTTGGTTCCTGAACAAGACAGTTTGAAAACATTGTGTTTGAGATAAGCAGTTCTCTGTGGAGCACTAAAGCAAATGGAAAAACAACCCTGGCCGGCTACTTTTTAGATAATTTAGCCCCATGAGACAGAGCCAGATCTCACTGCAACATTATGTGCTAATAAGTGGTCACTATAATCAACTAATTGTTGCAATTTCTTGTGTTTTCTTCCATGTTTTCCTTGGCGTCTTCCCATTTCTGCTGATTATCTATAGGTAAGTAACTTTAATTATATTTGTACAGAACTTCTGGGAACATTTCAATAGGTAGACTTATATCTGAGATTTCTCACACAACATTGAGAAAGAGGCAACAAACATACATACGTTTTGTAAATGCAAACCCGTGTTTGTGTGTTAGTTTTTTTTTTCAGTTAATTTCCAATTGACATAGTATAACAAACAACTTGGAAGAATCTATGAGCAGTTTTCCCACAATCATTGAGATGCATTTCCACGGCCAATGTGATGCACTGTATAGGGACTGAAAGAGATACCACACTCCCCTTTTTTGAGCTTTTCTAATAGCATAGTGGATATTAATTCCATAGAGACAAGATATGTCCCTTTTTGTGTGCTGGCATGACTGGGGACAAGAAGCCAGCGTGGTGCGGCCTGAGCTTATTGATGATCTCTTTACGGTGTGTGCACTCGCTTGCTTACTGCTACATCCAACAGTGCCCCATTGTACGTTTGTATTCCAGGATTGTGCTGACTTCTAGAGGCTAACAATAGAAAAAGGTAGAGTGTCTTTGTGTGTCCAGTGGGAGCCGCTGCCTCATGCTCTGTCCCCTCACTGACATTGCTTTTTGTTCAGACATAATCCCCTCAGCTGTTTTAATATCTTTCTGGGTGTAATCAAAACTCATGTAGACCTGGCCTGATCCTCCCCATTGTTTACTTTCAAAAGACTGCCACGGTTGCTCTATTCACAGCCTTTCCTTCAGCCAGCTTTTCCAGATTTTCCCTCTAAATGACGCCCATAATACAGTGTGCCAGCTCAGCCTGATCATGCCACGCCCTCATAATGACTTTCCCACAGACAGACACAGACAGGTCACTACGGCTGCACAATGTATCGCAAGATTCACGATATCGCCATATCAGCAAACGCATTCAGTATCACGAAAGTTAACACCATGGTCTTTAATTTACTTCCCCCATAGAGCCTTGAATGAGAATGTGCTGTAACTAAATAATCATTTAAAAGTCGATTTTTAGGCCTGATTTTCTTAATTTAGTCCTACTTTGTCCTTGTTTTAGTCCTTTTTTAGTTGTATGTTTTAAACTTGCAAAATATCGCAGTTGATATCGCAATGAAAAATCACGTTTTTTCTCACATCACCCAGTACTACATGTCAGTGGCCACATTTGTGAGTTAAGGGGAGGTTTCCATTGCTGTAAAACATGCCCTTATTGTCTTTTTCCAAACCGCTCCTTCCCCCGTGTCTGCTTTTCCCCCTCAGTCTGTCTGTCTGCTGGATGTGAGCGTTGAGTGATCCAGTAAACTGCCTAGACCAGAGTCTCCCCGACCACCGTTTTCTCAGAGGAAACTTTCTGTGATGAAGCAACATAATAGATTCTTATGTAACAGTCTGCAGAGTCCTTTCTACGGCCAAGCAGCTTAGAAATGGAATGGGATCAAACTGGGGCTGCATAATCTATGAAAAGGTTATACATATTGCAAGAAACTGAATGTTTTTTATTGATGTTATCATTTTTTAACCAGACAAAGATTTACACTGATTGGTTTTTCTAATTACAGCTTTAAATGAGGTCATGGGTTAGTCCTAGTTTAGAACAGTTTTAGTCAGGTTAGTCTTTTCTGTTCTGGTTTAGATTTTAGTCCTGAGTTAGTTCTAGTTTTAATAGTTTTCTCGTTTAGACCTGGTTAGTCCTGCTTTAGCTCCGTTTTAGTCCTTGATTTAGACTTGATTTAGACATCGATATAGACCTGCTTTAAACCTGTCTTAGTTCTTGGAAACGAGTTTCATTGAGGTTTATTTGCAAGGTTTTGCTTTAGCTCTGTTTAGTCTTTGGTTTTAGACATGATTTAGACCTTGATTAGTCTTGGTTTGGACCTGTTTCTGTTTTGGTTTAGTCCTGGTTTTGTTCTAGCTTTATTAAATTTTTTCTCCTGGTTTACACTTTTTATACCAAATATTGTCATTGTCCTATTATCCAACTAGTTACTGTGGTTTGTAAACTGTGCTTCTTTAGTTAAAACAATACCTCCACCTATGTGCACATGTATGCCTTTTTAACCACATCAGTCACAGTGCCTTTCCGTGTGTCGTTCAGAACTCTGACCTTTGACCTCCGGGCCTGTCACACGGTGAATAACAAGTTGATGAATGAGCAGCTGCATGGCACACTGGACATGTACTGGTGTTGAATTGTACTTTGTACTGTCTCTGATCTTTCGGAGGGGGCTAGACATAGTGTTTTTGCAGACATCCATCAATGCTGTACTGTAGAGAATGTGTTTGCACTGACAGCATTGGGATGGATGTTTTGTTCATGCCACTAGGAATGAATCAAGTCAGGCTCCATTAAGTCCTTTTGCCCTGATGGCTACCCTTACCCTGTTAGTGCAAGCCTATTCTTCTGCAACTACCTGTGGGAACAAAATGAATAACTGGAGGGTGGTAGAGTTTTTAGGCTTAATTTGCCATACATATCTTTGAGTCTGCATGTTCTCCCCCATGTTACTGTGGGTTTTCTCCAACTTCCTCCCACCACTGAAAGGCATGGAACTGTTTTGGATAATTGGTGACCATAATCAATCAATGTTGTCTGTGAACTGTGTTTCTGTGTCAACTCTTTGACTAACTAGGCTTTACTCAGGGTATACCCCACCTAAGGCCCATAGTTGCTCTGAATAACGGGGATAACAAATTCACGTTTGAGAATATTTATGTTTTCTTGTCACACATGTTGATGTTTTGAAACCAAAAAATGATAGACATGCATTTACGACTGACACTAGGAACAAAAAGCTCAATGAAGTGTGGTGGATTTGGAACTTGACCTTGAAACAGCCTGGTGAAAGATTAATCACCTTTGTTATTTTTTTTTATTCTTTGTGTGTTTTTCCTGGATCTGAACTGGCAGTAAGGTGAACCCAAATGTGCTGCTCTTCCTGTCTGGCCACACTGAAAAACTCTTTTGTTGCACCTTTTATAATATAAAGCTCCATTCCCGTAAGCTCCATGGTCCTCGCTGACAGCTGACCACGCAGACTCTCTCACATTACTGTTTCCCTTCTTCTGAATTTAAACTTTTTATTATTCCCCAAACGTGTGGTTAATACTGCTCTCACTTCCAGTAAAGCCAGCAAATCATTCCCTTCGTTACATTCCCGCCTGCGAAATAAGAGTTTATTTTGTCAGTTTATTGCCTATACATTTATATTGAGATATTAAACGTGTTAAATTTACTATTATTCATCCACATAAATCAATAGACAAAATAGACCAAGGGAGTAGACTGGAGCTAACGTTTATTTCTCCTACCCTAGTGCTGCCCTTCAATGGATGTCAGCTTATATCAAAACATTAAAAAAAAAAATATATCTATATATCTATATATCACTGCCACCAGTCCCCCCCCCATCCAGGACATTTACCACAGCAGGGGTCTGCATAAGGCCCGCAGCATCACTAAAGACCCTACTCATCCAGCACAAGGACTGTTCTGTCCGCTACCCTCTGGTAGACGATACAGGAGCCTGCCAGCACGCACTAAAAGACTCAGAGACAGTTACTACCCCCAAGCTGTCAGACTACTGAACTCTCAATAACGCTCCCAACAATACTGAACTCTCAATAATACTGCACTAAATCACTTTACGTAAAATGTTTACTGCTGCTGCACTATTTGAACGTATGTATCATGTATGTGCAATACTATATCATGTGCAATACA